>CAUYRH010045751.1:0-38520 GCA_963574655.1 Perodicticus potto
GTTTGTATGGAGGTATGGAGTATGCTGTGAGCCGTTCTCATGGGGGAGGGGACTCTCGTCTGCTTGGTGATGTGCTCTGTACCTTTTGTTTGCATCTTTGGGGGGGTTGCAGGTCACCCCAGCAGGGTCGATGTGTGTTCTTCAACCTTCTCTTTTGGCTCAGATCCAAAACAGCTTTCTTGCGAAGTTTCTGTCCTTTAACTCTCCTTCTGGACAGAAGCCTCTGGGGAAAGCTGGCTACAGACCACCATCTTTGTTCCTCCCCTGATTGACATATTCAATGTAATCTCTATCAAAATACCAATGATATTCTTCACAGAAACTGAAAAACAATCTTAAAATTTGTGCGAATCATAAATCCCATATCATTCCTGCCAAAGGCATGCCATTCTTTGACTTCGACACATACTACAGTAATAGTAAGCAACACAGCATAGTATTAGCATAAAAACACACACATAGACCAATGAAACAAAATACTTAACTCATAAATAAGTCCACATGTTTACAGCCAACTCATTTTCCGCAAAGGGACCAGAAACACATGTTAAAGTAAGCACAGAATCTTGAATAAATGGTGCTGGGAAAAATGGGTATCTATAGACAAAAGGATAAAAGTAGACTTCTATCTCTTGCCATGTACAAATTAACACAGATCAATGCCTTAAATGTACAACCTAAAACTATGAAACTACTAAAAGAAATCACAGGAGAAACAATTCAGGACATTGATCTAAGCAAACATTTACTGAGTAAGCACTTGAAAATACAGGCAATCAAAGCAAATCTTGACAAATGGGAGGACATCAGGGTAAAAGGCTTCTGCATAAAACAGTAAATGAATGATCAACAAAATTATGAGATAATATATGTAATAGGAGATCATATATGCAAATTATTTATCTAATAAGGGATTAATAACAAGAACGTATAAGAAAGTCAAACCACTCTATTCCAAAAAACTCCATATAATCTGAGTGCAAAAAAATGGGAAAGGATCTTCATAGACATTTCTCAAAAGATATGAATATAGCTTAGTCTACTAAAAAGTGCTCCAAATTAACTAATGAACTGAGAAATGCAAATTGAAACCATACCGAGATACCATCACATCCCTTTTAGAATGGCTATTATTAAAAGCAGGAAAATAAGAAATGCTGGGGAGGATTCAGAGAAAGGAAAATGCTTATACACTGTTGGTAGTTATACACAATTGGTAGTCATTATAGAAAGCAGTATACATTTTCTTCAAAAACTCAAATCAGAAGTATGGTATGATCCAGCAACACCATTGCTGAATATATAGTTTTAAAAAGGAAAAGAGAATCAGTATATCAAAATGTTATCTGCACTTCCACATATACTGCAGTACTATTTACAATAAGCAAGCTATGGAATCAACCCAAGTGTTCATCAAAGTATGAATGGATAACATGGCATATATACACAATGGATTATTATTTAGTTATTAAAAAAGAATGAAATTTTTTCATTTGTAGAAACATGGATGGAAGTGGAGGAAATAGGAAGTTAAATGAAATAGGCCCAGCCCAGAAAGACAAATATCACATGTCTTTATTCACATGTGGGAGCTAAAACAGTTGATCTCATGAAGGCTGTGAAGAGAATGGCCATTACCAGAGGCAAGGAAGGTAAGTGGAGAAGAGAGATGAAGAGGGGTTACTTAACATGTACAAAAACACAGTCACAGAAATTAGAAGAACTAATTTCTAGTGTTTCATACCACATAGGGTGACTATAGTTAAAAATAATTTGTCATCAGCTACTTGGGAGCCTGAGGCAAGAGAATTGCCTATGCCCAAGAGCTGGAGGTTGTTGTGAGCTGTGATGATACGTCACTCTACTGAGGGCGACAAAATGAGACTCTGTCTCTTAAAAAAAAAAAAAATAAAATAATAATAATAATTTGTCATGATGGCACCCGTAGCTCAGTCAGCAGGGTGCAGGCCACATGCTCTGAGGGTGGCTGGTTCAAACCTGGCCCTGGCCAGCTAAAAATGACAACAAAGCAACTCCAACAACAACAACAACAACAACAACAAAATAGCTGGGTGTTGTGGCAGGCGCCTGTAGTCCCAGCTACTTGGTAGGCTGAGGCAAAAGAATTGCTTAAGCCCAACAGTTTGAGGTTGCTATGAGCTGTAACGCTAGGGCACTCTACCCATAGTGACTGCTTGAGACTCTGTCTCGAAAATAAATAAAATAATTTGTCATATATTTCAAATAGCTAGAAAAGATTTAGAACGTTTCCGGCACAAGGAAATAATTTGTTGAGGTAAATGGATATCCCAATTACCCTGACTTGATCATAGACATTGTATGCTTGTATCAAATATTGTATGTACCCTATCAATATGTATTACATAAAAAATTTTTTAAAAGAATGTAAATAAAAGCATCCCAGTGATAGAATATTCCCAGATTCTACCTTGCTTTTGCATTTCTCTAAAACCTGTCATAGCAGGTCTGCCACTCTACACAAATCCCAGTGGAACCTTTCACATCAGACCCTTTGGTGTTAGTTCCTTGGCATTTTACAACTGCCCAAATGTTTTTAGATGAAATCCTTAAGGGAAAGATATTACATTTAATAAAAGTTATTACATTTAACTTGATATTTACATGGGATTCATAGTTGAAGATTACTCTCTTTCCAGAAACAAATTTTGTCATGAAAGAATCAAAAACACCTTTTGCGCAAATTTCTTTTGAATTAAAAGAAAAACTAATTTACTTGCATTTAATATAGTAGTTACCAAATGAGAAGAGAAAAGTAAATGTGTTTTCTCAATTATGGACTTTCTTGGAGTAAATAAGGTAGATGATTAAAAACTACGGCATATGAATTGTGGAAACAATATTCTTGAAACAATTTAGATATAAACTATAAAATTTATGTGCACATTTCATTTATCAGAGAATCATGCACTGGTTTCCAAGTTTCTTTTAAGGTGAGGTATAATGCAAAGGAACATTAATTTTACTAAAATAAATGCAAAAATAAGATTCAATCTATATTTCTTAAAAGTCATGTTTTAACTTGGAAAAAAATAACTAATACAGATCACATAAAGAATAGCATTACTATCGCACCATTTAGTTTAAAGGTGATTTTTTCACTAAGCCAAAATCTAATAAACAATGGCTTTAAAATTTTTTTTATTGTTCCTGTACTAGAATAAATAAAAGTGAACTAGTTTTATCTTCTTGTATTATACTTGTGTGTGCAACTGTTTGCTATTAAAGTAAAACAGAAATTCTCATATTCTCTTTAAACTTTTTATATGCTAATATGCATGCATATTTCATCTATCCAAACATACCCAACATAGTTTTCATTAATAAGAAGCATTTTTCTTTTATAATTTTCAAGATAAAGGGCATTCCTTTAATATCAGCCCCATGCCTATATGGTTATGTATCGTATTATTAAGCAAGCAAGCTGGGTTTAATTCTTAACCAAGATTGCACATTCCCCAGGCTACACTTGGGGAGCACTTGTAAAGTGTTCAACACTTGTAAAGAAGAAAATTACTCATACTATAGGAAAGCACCTATTTTAGTTTTAAGAAGAGGTGCTAGTTTCCAATAAAGTGTTATTTTTCTTTGTTTTATGTTGGAAATATAGTAGTTGTGGCCTTTCAGCAGGATATGTCAAGCTACCTCAAAAAGTGTCCCCCCTTCCAAGTGTAGGCTTTGCTCTCTGTACTGCCACATGTTTTTCTCATAAAGAAAAGAAAAATGCAGGTATTAGAGATTCTAATTATATGTTTTTACAAAGAGAATTAACACGGAAATGGCAAATTGCTTGGGGGAACATTTAACCCGGTGCCTTTAGAGCAGTCAAAAGTATTTGTGTTTCTGTACACTTGGACTCGTGACGCAAAGTCATTTGACTGTTTTCCCAGGATACCTGCAGTGAGAGGTTAGGTCTGGACTGACACAGTAGCGACTGTTAGTCAGAACTTCTCCCAATGTGTTGGGAGGCGGTGCAACTTTTCCTTGTCACCAAATCCGAAAGTCTCAGATAGAGGAATGTAACCTTGTAGTAGGTCCGTGTACTCACACACGTTTCTATGCACGTGTCTTTGTGAATCTGTGTGTGAGAACATCTTTAGGAGAAAATGCTAACCACATCTCAAACATAAACAGAGAGGTGGAGAGACGGCCTTCTCCCCCCAGCCTGTGATATTTGATTTCTGAAAAAAAGAAAAAGTGAAAATTTTCTCTTGGACAAATTCTACTTGTAAGTTTTAAATAACATTTAAGACATTTTTAAATTATTTATGTTTTAACAAATAACCACATTGAAGGAATAAAATAGAAAACAAAATCTTTAAAGCATAGGCTTGAACGAAATATAATAGGATATTTTATTGTAGGAATAAATTATCTCCCAGGAATAGTAGACTGCTAGAACTCCTGTGCTTTCTAGTTCCCATGAATTATTGATTCTGTGTTCTGTCACCCCATTACGGTGTCTTCAAAATATTGGCCAAATTAGTCTGTTATATTAGAAAGATTTAAATTATGTATTAAAAATAACGTTAACTGAATTATATTCACTTCATAAAAATACTAATATTTGGGTATGATGACATAAATCCTCATATTCTATTATTATAAAAAAGCAACTGGAACCAAAAGGTGGCTCAAATTTATTATACTCTCTAAATTGCCAAGTACATGTAAAAATTTGATTGAAAAATTGGTAAGGATTTTACATATGTAGAGAGACTTCCTGGTGTTTTTAATTTTTTTTCTCATGTCAACATGAATCAGCTGCATTAAGAAAGACAGTATTTTATACTCAGGTTTGTTTTCTTTCTTCTTTCTTTCATCAAGAGGTCATGGACCACCTGTAAGCTGATTCTTGACGGACTAAGTAAAAACCTTGTAAATTGGAATCACTGTAACATAATAGTGTATAATATGGGCACTTTGCATTTCGCTCTCTTTTATTCCATTCTCGTTTGTCTTCCCTAATCCTAATGTTCACTTATTTTAAATATGTAATTTGTACAAAATTCTACAACATTTCTTTCCTTTTTTTCTAAGACACCAATAGTGACTTTTCTACTGTGCTGGGCAAACTTTGAACTCCCAGATGCTGTTTATGACAGCTCAGAATGAATGCCTTGATAATGCTACAAAGCAAAGTAATGGCTTGAAAAGCCTACTGATGAAAAGGTTGGCAGGGAGGCAGTGCTAGCCACATGCAAGGATCACGCAAGAGGCTGTAGGAGGTCACTGGTTTTTAAGGAGTAAGGATCAAGCAGGGTCAGATTGGTCATAGCCAATTGCACACCACATTCTTCTCCATTCATCCCAGCTCAATCTCTAATTATGACTTACACAATCAGCGCTGAAGCATTAAGGAGTGGAACTGCATTGTTCCATGGTGAGTGCTTAGTAAAAAAGAAGGAATTTGATACTTAGTCACAGTTTGCAAACAATGTGGTTGAACCACCTGAGGGGTCATTTTTACATTCTGAGGCAATTTATTAGTAATGGTACCTGTCAGTCAGAAATCCCCCCAAAGCCCTTTCCTTACTAGCTGTGACTTTGATATAGAAATAGTTCAAAGGAAGAGACAAATAAAACAAGACCTAGATCATTTACAAAGAAACATCGTCATATTCCCTTTATCCATTTCTGATGAACAATCTTTGTAGTGGTGCTCTAAGTGGAATAAAGATTATACTGGATGGGATGTTTTAAAAGCAAATCCTTTTATTTGTCAATGAGGGATTGTTAAAGTTCCGAAACTATTTTCATGACTTATTCCACTTTAACTCAAAAGATAAACAGAAACAAACACTAGAGTTGAGACACTTTCTTCAATGACACTTCTCCCAGCTCTAGAACTCTAAGAAGAAATGATTGAAATTTATAAACCTTGTCTCAATTTGAAAACAGAATTCTGCATACAGATGTTTCACAGTCTTCTCCCCCACCACACACATTGAGTCAGACACGCATGCTTGCACACATATGTAAACACATTTATATTTCTAATGTATAAAGCAAACTTCCATTTCTGATTATCAGGTTTTTTAAAATACAAATACAAAAAGATTTCTATTATTTATCTACTCTTGGAAGGAAATATCTCTTTTTACAACCAGATGAAACATCTTAGTATTTAATTTTTCCATACATATTCTTGATATTATTACTCTGGTATACATTTCCTTCTTTCTCCTACTGACTTCCATTTGGGAACTGATTCTTTATAACTGCTGCATTTATGACATCATAGAATGCATTGCCATATGTTCAGAATAATATTGCTATTGCCTAACCCTTCTCTGAGAAAAGGTTTTTAACAATGAAAGTTCCATTCTCTAAGGATTTTATGTGGGCCATTCAAAAACAATGAACAAAGGGTCCAAAGGTAATACACAGCACACCATAGAAAGCAAATACATCATTTGAAAGTGCATTATGTAGAGAGGAAATATTTGAAAGTAGTCTAGATTTTATTCCACCTATTTCTTTGTTTCCTATTAGTCTTTAAAAAGAAAAACATTAAATGACATGATGGATAGGGCAGTATAATGTAGTAAAAATAACTAACATTTTCAAATCTTTATTACATGCCAGGAAACATCATTTGTGTTTTACATGTGGTACAATGTCTCGGTTGATCTTCAAAACAAGTCTATGCATCATTTGGATCTCTGCAGTGATATGAAGTAGCTATTACTATTCCAAATTTAGCAGATAGAAAAAATTGGCTCAAACTCAAACATACTGCTGCACTGTAAGATGCTGACAGCACTATCAACTGATTGTTAATTTTATAATAATATTTATGGTTTCCCCCACATTACCATAAATGTGAGATTATTTGATTCTACCTTAAAAAGTAAGATTTGCTTTAAAAAATTTTTAAAAACAGATTCCTAATCAAGTGTTCACCATTACACTTTGAATAATTTGTGCATGCACTTCCATGCACAAATCTTTTGACCCTGTCCTAAATACCCTTAATCATTCCTATTGCTCATAAATATTCACTCTTTAGAGTGAAATCTTTGGTTTTGTAAATGCTAGTGTAATAAGTAACTCAATTAAGAGTCATCAGAACATGCTAACTAATTTGCTCATAGTTGGGGGGCAAGATCTTGACATAGACTCCAAGTAACACGTTGCAGACAGCTTGATAAATACATGCATTGAAATATAACTTCACAATGGAGAAATCCCACTGACGCCATGTTATATTTCTTGGAAGTCAAGTTTATTACTTGTCTGAAGTGAATTGGATAAACCTGTCTTTTTGTCATAAAAGCTTTGAGGAATTTTTATTAATGTGAGAAAAGTAAGTTTAATATGCAAAAATAGTTTGTTAAAAATCGTGAAGAGAAAAATAATATTTTATATTATTAAAAAATTATTGTTATATTCCTGTAAAAGTTTGTATTTACATAGAATTTCAAATGTAATGGCCAATAATTACAGATATTTTACTTCCTAAAATCAAAATTCATTCTACTCTAGGTGCTCAGAGCAAAGTATAATTTTTAATATATTTTAAACACATTGTAATAGTGACCTGAGATATTTGAAAAGATTATTTTTCTATTATCATTTGTGTCCCACATTCCAGTAGAGAATTTCCAACGTGAACTTCATTAGTCTAAAATTTACAGCCATATTTTTAAGATTGCTGATGAAATTCTTTATTAGATACTTTCCAACCAAGCCGCATACAATTTAGCAGTTAATAAAAGAAAAAAAATGAAACTTAATCAATACAAATTAGATAGTGTAGCTATAAATAATTCTCTGAATTTAAAATAAAATTACTATCAAAAATAAGTACCGTACCTAGGATTAAATTTTTTACCTAATAAAATATAAATTACTTAATAAGGGGGAGAATGGAACAGAATAAGATTTCTCACTTTTATTCCAATCAAAATGCTCCTATAAGAAGCTTCTTCTAATTATTTCCAAAGTTTAAGAGGCTCAAAACAAGATGGGACCTATGATGAAGTCCAAGGGTGAAGTAAAAGTGTTTCTCATTGTCAGATTCATGTTCTAACAAAAAGGAAAGGGAAAATCCAGGAAGAGAGAAACAATGGTTTTAATCAATTAGAAGATAATGCAGGCAAGGGCTTGACAATATTTATTCTATTTTCTGTTACTGCTTGAGAATCTATACTTTATTAATGCTGCATCAGATAAGATTATATTAATTTACATTTTACTAAATCAATGCTGCCTGGCACTATAAGGCACTTCTGTATGTTTCCACCAAATGCCTTATCAGTAACAATTCTTGAAAATTGAACTAATAGGATGTCATAAAGTCTTATTACAACAGTTTTGTTAATTTGTAACCACTGTATGAGGGATCCCTAAGTTGTTTCACATTTTGAGCTATTTTACATATAAAAGTTGATAATTATCTTATGTGATAACAGAAAAAAAAAACTATAAAATGTATTATGTAACATGACTAGTTTGTGACTTTTGCATAAATAAAAGATAGAATTTATTTTACATATACTGAAAGAGAGAGAAAAAAAATCAATTTTCCCTAATGTATTTGATTGCAAGTTATCACTCATTCTACTTCTTGCTCCTCAAAATGGAAATCAAGACCTAAGGCTTTTAATTCGGAGTAGAAGAGCACATAGGGCACCATCTCTCGTCCAAAAATACGTTACCAGGCTCGGCGCCTGTGGCTCAATGGGCTAAGGCGCCAGCCACGTACACCTGAGCTGGCGGGTTCAAATCCAGCCCGGGCCCACCAAACAATAATGCCGGCTGCAACCAAAAAATGGCCAGGCGTTGTGGCAGGTGCCTGTGATCCCAGCTACTTGGGAGGCAGAGGCAGGAGACTCTCTTGAGCCCAGGAATTGGAGGTTGCTGTGAGCTGTGATGCCACAGAACTCTATCCAGGGTGACAGCTTGAGGCTCTGTCTCAAAAAAAAAAAATACAAAAATACAAAAATACGTTATCACTTAAGACACAAAACAAAGACATGCTAGAGAAAGAATAGACAGTTAAAGCATTTGTATCTTCTTAGTCTGATTTACCATTACAAACGATGGTGGAAGGAGACAAAGTGAACTAGGGATGGATGTGGACTCTTTCCTTCCGATCACATCTTTGACAGGAATACCAATACATGTGAACCAGCCTAAAAATCCCACATGATCCTCCTGCTTTGAAAAAGTTATCTTCAAGCTGTGGAAATATACTTGTGGGTTTGCTACTTTATCCATCTAAATGGAATGCAAATTTAATTAGGGAGGCAAAATCTTTGACAATTCTTGCTTAAAACATAGCATATCCTTCCGTATATTACCTCCCTCTTTGAAAGTAATTTTATTCTTTTAGAGTGTTCTAATTATGACACAATATATTCAAAAGAAAATATGCAAATTTCAACAGCTTTTAGTTATTAGGAGAATGATAAAAAATGAAATGTGCTTAATTTGGGGCAAGAAAAGTAATTAAGAGATTCTGACATATGGATTACCCAAACAATAAAGACATTTTGCACAACAACTATTAAATTCCTACAATTGTAAGAGAACAGAGTGGAAATTTTTGAAGATAAACATGATGGTCAAAGAATAAAGACAGGTAACATTTCACATAGAAGAATTAATTTCTCCTAATACTATGGCTGCCCTAAATATTTTACACAAAGGGAATCCTTAATTAAAAATATTTTTGGTTTAAAATATTTTTATTTCAAATTTGCAAGTGAAGAAAAGCTAAGTTTGTTTAAACACGCCTTCACTGTTCATGAATATTTGAAGGGCGATTTAGTTTCCATGATTATATTTCACTGACATTTACTTCAACAAGAGTTTATCAGTGCCATTGGACATTTGAGGGGGTCTCATGAGTCTATTAGCCTTTTTAAGCCGTTCTTTAAAATAGGAAGTTAAGCTTTGCCAAGTTTAGGATATTACTAGCTTTCCAAACACTTATTCTGATGTTTAGATGCAGAATTTGATACATTTGATTTGTATTCAATGAGAAAAGTATTTCATTATCATTACCTTAGGTTAATGTGAGAAAAAAATGGAATATGTTGCAAAGAATTTATAAAACGCTAAAAATCAAAGTGTTATTAGCAAGCTTAACTACAATTGATGACAAATGTGTTTTTAATTATAATTGGAGAATTTAAGCATTATTGAATAACAAAAGAGCCCAGCTTCAGTAATAACCCAAGTGAAGGTGGCAAGATTCAATAATGAAATAACATTTATTGATACTACATTATAAAGATACAAAAAACTTGAGAATACCCTGCCTTCAACAGGCTTACAGTGGAGCAGTAGAAGAATTATATGTAAACAAATAATTTTAATAGATTTTAATAAATGAATTGATGAAATACATTTGAAGAGCATAGACAAGATAATTCTCTCTGGATAGTTCAGGGTAGATTATGTAAGATAAAGTGCAGTTATATTTGAATACTCATCAACAAACAGAAGGTTTTTAGACAGAAGAAAACTGCATTATTGACACACCAGAAGATATCATTGATAAATCACATTAGTGGCACATGAGGAAGAGTGATTTCCCTTCACTGTAGTAATACTAGATTAGAAACATCTGCTCCATATATTGTGGGGGATTATAGTGGGAAGAAAACAGGATTCAGATCCCTGGATGCCATTTAAAGAACATTAGATAACTCCTAATAAAGATGAAAATAATTGGATAATAATTGGTTTTATTATACAAGTGACACGACAAGATCTGTGTATTTCCCTATTTGTATACGGAAAACCTGAATAAATACATATTAGACCAAAGTCCCATCTCCAGTAGTGCCAATAATATGCTACAAACGTTTTTATTGTTTTCTGGCTTCATTAATGTTTTCTTTATTTTCTGAGTTATTTCAATATGCATAGCTTTATACTACAGCTAGTGCTTTAATTTATTCTTTGTAAAGTGTTAAAACTTTACAAGATTTTGCTGCAATTGCCTATGGACTCTAAGTACTCATCAGCTCATGAATGGATTAATAAATATTAATAAAATGTGATATATATAAACTGTAATACTATTCAGCCATAAAAAGATGGAGACTTTACATATTTTATATTTACTTGGATGGATTTGAAGAACATTCTCCTTAGTCAAGTATCACAAGAATGGAAAAATAAGCATTGATGTACTCCACACTAATTTTAAACTAATAAGGAACAGCTACAGGCCCACATGAGAGGGCCATAATTAAATTCAAGAGAGAGGGGAGGGGAAAGAAGGGGGGACTCAGTAAGCTCCCACTTAACAGGTGCAGTGCAGGTGTGTATGGCACAGCTCCTGGGGATGGACTCAAATACAACTCAGACTTTTGCTAACAAACACGAACACTGTAACCTAATTAACTGTATGTACCCTTACATCAATCAGAAAAAGAAAAAAAAAAAAACTTTACAAGATTGATGTCTAAAGATACTTTGAGCTTCTGAAATGTAAGTTCAAATTTCTTTATGTTGTAATTTTATTATATTTATGTTTGCTTTTGATATAGGGTTTCCCCGCTCAGAGCTGGACAGGAAGTCCCATTTTCTAAGCCTGGGTGAGCTCAGTCTCATAGCAGACTCCGGGTCTAGGGACAAAAAGGATCCTAAAAACCAGCCGAACCAGTATCTCACCTAGGATGTACCCTAAACAAGAGGCTGGCCCTCCTAAAGCAGAGAACACACCAAATTGGACCGTATTCTTGTACAAGGGCATTTTTAAAATTAACTCTGCTTCCAAGCCCCTGGTACCAAATGACATTTGATCTCTCCAGAACCTCCCTTCCCTCAAAATAAGGAAAGCAACACGTAAGCCCCTAGACAGAAGGCCCAATAGGCTACTCACTCCAGTCACCTCCTTTTTGCTTATTATGAATAAAATTTGTCCTTTTGCTCACTCATGTGGTTCCTGGGGTCATTCTTCCGATCTTCAAGACAAAGGATCTGGCAGAGATAGATTCCAGCTACATACCTAAGGGACTTTCATCCAGGATTCAAGATCTCCTGTTGTGGTAATCAAGCAGACCCTTGTTTGACTCTATCCTTTTTTTCCCATAGAGATGATGACAAAATTATCAGGCATGATAATGTCTGTCAGTCAGGGCATGTAGCATGGCTGCCAACCTATAATTTACAGCTGACAGTCTTTGGGGGAATAGGCCTCTGAATACCCTTTGGCCCCAGCAGGGGGTGTGGCCCTAGCAAGTGTTGGAGGTGGAGCAAGGGGTGTGGAGCAAAGGAGTGTGAAGGAATGTTCCGAGGTACCAGAACCCATTCTGTTTCCACTGCCTTTCTGTGATCGACAGCCGCAGGGTGGACAGAGGCAGTAGGCAGATGTCCCAGGGTCTCCAGCCAGGGTTGTGACACGATGGCATTGTCTCCAGCCATGTGATCCTGATGACACTATAGTCTCCAGCAATGGTTGTGACACTGATGATCCTGCTGGCAAAATCCTCGAGTGCCACTCTCCCCCAGGCTCTTTCATCAGCGACCCATGTCTCCTGGGTCCCAAACCTCTCGCTGTTTACTTCTGCAAGGTCTTTCCTCCACTCTGGGAAAGGGACCTGGTTTGCTCTGGAGGTTGAGCTCCTTGTGGTCGACACGCGTGTTTCGTTTGGTAATGATGGAAAGTTGCTAAGAGGAGACATTGTGTGTACGGTTAAGTTTCTGCTGACTTTTTTGGTATTTCTAAGTGGCTTTAAGTGGATTAAAGCAACTCTGTAGCCTTTGCCTCCCAAAATTAATCTCAATTGGCTTTCCTGCCCATTTGCAGAGGGGAACCTGAGCTACCCTTGCTGGTAAACGAAAGAGACGGAGTTTTTAAGCTTGGAAGAAAAGGGGCACATCGCTGCTCCCTGAAAGGCATCCCTGGATGAGCAGGAGCCTGTGTGGGACTTGGTGTGGAGATTCCCCGGGGCCTGAGTGGCCCTAGAGGGAAACCCACAGAAATTAATGAAAAGACGGTCCATCCATGAACCATGTAAGAGCTGATCACTTGGGGTTTTGAGCCCTCCCAGAGGTTTTAGACCCCAGGAAGAGAAACTGAGACACATAAGAAGGTGTGGCCAGCTGGATGGTGAATTTCCGAGAAGCCTCACCTACAAAAACAGCACTTTGGTTCCAGACACACTAAACTCTAGACAGAGTTCAGTTCCCTCTTCAGAGAAAGGGAAATTGGGAGGGAGAACCCTTTAAATCGTAAGGGAAGGCAAAGAGAATGATCCTGGGCACCCAGTTTGGTTTATTTGCCTATTGATGTAAATGGCAAGGTTCAAAGACATGCCAAGTTTTCAAAGGCTTCTGTTGGTTGGGGCTAATCCTGATGCAAACATTTCTAACGAAGAAAATGCTCAACCCAGCACGATGGTGTTAAAATGCCTCTAAATTGTCAATTCTCTGTTATGGTTTTAAAATGTCGCTCAAAGCTGTTTTTTTCAACGCTGATTTTACTGAGTTTGGCTATTACTGCTTTGCTGATTTTCTCTGGAAAGAAGAGGATGGAAGCTTGGTCCTTCCCTACCCTGATGCCTGGCAAACGGCCTGTTCATAATGGGGGTAATGGGAGGGATTTCCAGGGGGCTCCCCACTGGAATTCCTCCTCAACAGTGGAATGGCTAAGTTCAGAGGTCTAAAAAGAAAAAACTTATTTCCAATTGTGTCTTATAACTGGGAATTTGGGGAAAAGATTGAAAGATATGGAGAAGTGTCTTGCAAAAGGATGAGTGTAGGAAAAACAGTAAGAAAGAGAGATGAGAACGCAGAAGGCACAGAGAAAGAGAGCAATGCTGTACGGAAAGGAGTGGAAGACTTTTGTCCTGAAATAACTGATGATCTAAAAGAAAGATTTTGAGATAAAAACAGAATGTCAAACCACAATTTTGAAATCGTCTGTGTGAAAGGGTAAAGTTCGTGAAAGGAACTGTGGAACAGTATATGAGTGAGAAACAGGGAAAGTTCGCTCAACTTTCACACTCCATCTTCAGGTTACAAGCTCAGCGCTTATATAACCAGTTCTGGCAGCAGCACAATGGGATTTTGGGAAATAAATGAAAATCTTATTTTCTGTAACCCAAACAGAGACTCAGTTCCAATGAGGCTTGACAGTGGGCCGTGTTGGTAGAATAGCCATTATGTTTAGCCAAACCTGCTCTTTCTGCCTGTGGTTGGTGGAACAGAGGAACCTAGTGGGTGGAACCTGCTATGGCTGTGCCAATAAATGCGACTAAATTCAGGGAAGTGACTCAGTGTGGGGTGGTTACACACCTCTGTAGACGTCTCTAACTCATGGAGGGACATCTTTATGGATGGAGCAAGTGGCCTCCTGCAGCCCATGGAGGGGATGCCCCATGGACAGACTACATATGTCCCACAGCTGGAGCAAGGGGCAGAAGAAAGGTGACCAGACCTGAGCCATCTGTGTCTTCTCTTGTAGATGAAAAATTCGTCAACTCTTGGAAACCACACACCATTAACAAGCCAGGCATTTCACAAGTATTGGAACTTCTAAAGAAAGAATGCCTAATTTTTCTGTATACTAAAGATCAGCGCTAATGCAATTCCCCATGGCTAGCCTTAACTGCCAGAAAGCACCTTGAACTATCTCACAGGCTTGATTTGCTGAATGGAGAAATAATAGCCCTTCTAGCCATGGTGGTCTTTCAGGCTTGTCATAAATTCCCAAGGGAGAAACTGCTACCTTATCTTGACTCACCAAGGACACTTCCCCTGCCTTCTTTGCCATTTCTAGGAGAGCCTGAGAATAAGCCTAAGAAGACTTCCCTAGACCCTGTACGGATGGTGATTTGAAAGCTGCTTGAGAGTGTACCCAATTCTCTTTAGCCAAGGTAAAACAAGTTAAGAATGGTTTAGGAAACTTTTCAGATAATTCTGATAAGTGTGTAAATATCTTCGACGAGTAAAGACAGTGACCTCCATGGAGAAAAGTAAGGTTGTTGAATCCTTAAGAAAGACTAGAAAGTGAGTGACTTGTGATTCATAACAATATGTCTCCTGAAAAGGACTAGGTACCCCACGGAGAATCAGGCTCCTTTGAGGACCCTAAGTGAGACACTGAGAATTGTTCTTAGCTGTCTTTTATTACTCAGGGAAGGGACAAAAATCCCTTGGCTTTTCTTAAATGACCTAGAAGAGCACTGACGTTTTACCCAGTTTATACCTGAATTTTCGGAGGGCCAAAATCATTTTAAAGTATAAATCATTACTCAAAGAAACCAGTAAATTAGGAGTAATTTACAAAAATTGGCTCTAGGTCCTGACCATAATTCAGAAAACCTAAAAATGGCCAAGTCACTTATTTATTTACTTTTTTAATACATAGTCTCACTCTGTCACCAGAGTGCTATGGTTAAAGTGCTATGGCATCATCATAGCTCACAGCAAACTCAAACTCTTGGGCTTTAGGAATCCTCTTTCATCAGCTTCTTGAGTAGCTGGGACTATAGGCATTTGTCACTGTGCCTGGCTAGACTTTTTTCCATTTTTTAAAATAGAGATAGAGTCTTGCTCATGATCAGGCTGGTCTTGAATGCCTCAGCTCAAGCAGTCCACCTGCCTTGGCCTCCAGTGTGCTAGGATTACAGCTGTGAGCCATCTTGCCCTACAGTCTTTTATAATGAAACCAGTAAAAAGGAGAAAAAGAAAGTGGCTCTAAGGTACAGCCTGGCAGGCAAACCACCTCACCCTTGTCTGGTATGTAGGGGAACATCCTGGAGATGGGACTGTCCTCAGAGGCAAAGACCTCAGGGAACAAGAACTCCTTTGGCCCCTGAGCTTGATTAAAGACATCCAGGACAGACTCTCACGGCTCCTGAGAGCCCCAGGGGCACCTGATTAAAGAAGCTTTCTCCTCCCTGCACTTTTCACAAGTCCTGGTTTCTTGACAACCAAATCCATACCTCTCAGACGGGTGTGTGGAAGACCCATTACCACATTTTCTCTGAACTCTTACAGTTGTAGAAATTAACTATTCTCTCACATCTTTCTAGTCATGCTTAACTCTTAACCCCTCTCTTAAGAAGAGATACATTGATTAAAGCAGGAAGAGCAATTTATGTGACTGTGGCACAAGAGCCTATCTTACGCCTCCTCCTATTAAAGACAGATGTTAACCCTAAAAGTATAGGCTACTGAACAGAGGAAAAGAATAAACACGTGCTCAATCTGTCCATGTCTTGCATTTTACATCTCCTGCCATAGTTAAACCTAAGTCCTTGACTCTCACACCCAAGACCACCATAACAGAACCTGAGAGACGCACTTCACATCCAGACATCAAGATCAGGGGGTAGTAAAGAAATGGCTGACTCACCCTCCTCTTCCTAACTTCTTTTGACTCAATAACTTGGGGAAAGGGATAAGATATAACGCCCTTTCCACAAGAAGAGAATGTTTGGACTTAGTTACCTAAAAATGTCCTGAATGTGTCTCATGTTTTCTCGGAGAAGGAATGCATGTAGATTAGGTGCTTACATCTCATTTAACAGGAGTTTCTACTCCATCACTACCACAGCCTGAAGAACCTCACGTTGCACCTGAAGAAAACTGTGTAAAGTTCTCAGGATGCTTGACATCCTTTTTCAGTTTAACTAATAGCTTGCTGCAGTGTCACAAGACAACTATTGTATCTTATGCCAATACACATAAAATTCCTAAGGGATGGTTTCTGCTGTGGGCAATAGGCTTTTTCTTAGGGTCCAGAGAATGCCCCTGGAAGGCCTTGTTCTCTAGGAAGATTAGTACATTTCTCTCTCAGGACATGGGATCTGAATAACACTCAATCTGAAAGGACTTGGAAGACCCGAGATCTTAATCTCCAGAAAGACTGGCAGAGTCATATTCATCCATTCAGCCAAGCTGAGTGTATCTCCTTGCCCATTTGTGATGCCAGCTATGGTAATTAAATGTAGAGATGAGTCAGCTACTTATGCTTGAATGCCCCCTCACAAGCACCTTGAACATGAAACTTGGACAAGTCCAGGAAGCTGTCTTTAGAAAACTGAACAGCTATTGAATATTTCATAGGCACGCAGAATTTAAAGGAACGTGCAGTTTTAACCTAGAAGACAATTCCCAATCAAAAGAGTACCACCTACAGTAAGTATAAAATAACTTCATGATATCACCCAAAGAGAAGGCTTTTGTCAGTTTTGATTTTCATCACTTATTTTCTTGGTTACCTCATTTAGGTTGGCTAAAAGCCTCACTTATCAGCGTAGGAATTACTCTTGGCTATAGGACTGTTTGTATATTCTTGCAGCCAGTCTATCTCCTGTTTTACGTTCCTTTGTACTACATGCTTCAACCGGTGTCCTAGTAGGTATTAAAAGACTAAAGCCTCAGGACCATGAGCCATCTGGACTTCCATTTCCTGTGAACTCCTGGATCGTCCTCCTCTGAGGAAGCCCTAAATGTCCACATTTTGTCATCACCCACATCCAACAGGAAGCAGATAGGAGCAGTTGGCACCTCTTTTACCCTAACAGCAGGTAGGCTTCTACCCGAGAGGGAGGACTGATACAGGGTTCTACACTCACGGTCGGACAGGGACAGTCCCTGTTTTCTAGGCCTAGCCGAGCTCCGAGATCAGGTTCACTGCAGACCCCAACTCTAGGCACAAACAGGCTCCTAAAACCCAGACTGACCAGTTTACCTGGACTGCCCCTCCTAGAGTCTGAAACACACCCTGAACAACAGGCTGACCCTCCTGGAGCAGAGAACACACCCAACCAGGACCACATTCAGCCCGGGGGCAGTTTTAAAATTAACTTCTGCCCTCAACTCCTGGTGCCAAACAGTTGTAACATACTATCTCTACAAAAACCCCCCTTCCCACAGGATAGGAAAAGCAGTATATAAACCTCTGTCTGTCTCCCTATTTTGTTTATCTGTCAATTAAAAAATCTGTCCTTTCACTTACTTGTATGGTCCATGGGTTCATTCTTCTAATCTCTGAGAGAGAGAGAGAGAGACATTCCAACTATACTTTGAAACTGGCAGTAGTTTTGTGTTTATACTTTTATCTCGTAACAATCTATAATGTTATGTTTTGGTGGTCAGCTGAAATACACATTGCTTTTAGAAAGATTTTCTTATGCAAATATGGCAAGATTACATTCACTCTTTATTGAGAATAAATTTAAGCCATGGTTTCTTTCATAAACTACTTATCCTATGTTCTCTGAGGGGTTAAACATTTAATTATGAGTGCAACTGACCAGTCGTGCAATCGGTTAGCGCATGGTACTGATAAGTTCTGAGTGCATGTGGAAAGAAAGAAAGAAATTACTCATTCTGAAAGAAATTGTTTACTTATTTAAAAGTCTTTTCATTCAGCTTTGTCAAACAATTTTAAACTGTCATTCATGTTAAGTACCAGTAATTCAATTTCAAGATAAAACATTCAATTTCAAGACAAAAGAGAATCCCACTATCATCTAAAACAACTTCTCGGCTGCTGTTGTACATCATTCTACAGAATAAAAAATTACAAATGGTTTTCACAATACACTACCTGGATGGCTGAGGTGACTCCCCAAGGGGTCAAATGCTGATGATCTATGGTAAATCAAAGGAAAATATGTATGTTTTAGTTGCTAACCTTTCCTAAAAGATTAAGTGCAATAAGCAAGGAATAATAGAATCAATTGAAATAAACAAATGATAGGTGGGATTTGGACTCATTTGAACTAGAAATTGGTTTCATCACTAGTATTCAAAGTAACTCTGCTATGGTTATTGTCCTTTGAAAGTTTCTTTCCAGTTCACAGTTCGTCATGACAATTACTTAATGTTATTATAATTTTAAGGATTGAGCTCATAAGATTGGATATAATTTTCCCTTTGTTTTAATAGAGAATACTTCATTTTTAAAACATAAAATTTATTTTAAAAATATTCACATACTTTTACAGCATCAATTTTTTTTTCTAACTCAATTTTTTAAATGAATGAGAAATACTACTTTAAGGCAAAATATTTAATTTTTTTTTATTTTGTTTTGTTTTTGAGATAGAGTCTCACTATGTTGCCCTCGGGAGAGTGCCGTGGCATCACAGCAACGTCAAACTTTTAGGCTTAAGCGATTCTCTTGCCTCAGCCTCCCAAATAGCTGGGACTATAGGAGCCCACCACAACACCTGGCTAGTTTTTGGTTGAAGTCATCATTGTTGCTTAGCAGGCCCGGGCAGGATTAGAACCAGCCAGCCTTGGTGTATGTGGCTGGCGCCCTACCTGCTGAGCTACGGGCACTGCCCCAATAAAAGATTTTTTAAAAATTGGATATTACATTATGACAGTGGTTCTCAACCTGTGGGTTATGACCCCTTTGTAACAATGAAAATACATCCTGCATATCAGATATTTACATTACAATTCATTACAGTAGGAAAATTGCAGTTATGAAGTAGCATTGAAAATAATTTTATGGTTGGGGGTCACCACAACATGAGGAATTGTATTAAAGGGTTGTGGTATTAGGAAGGTTGAGAACCACTGCATTATGATAAATGAGAAAAGAGAATCCAGGGAGATGAAAATTTCAAGTTGGGAATGCCACTAAAAAAGTAGCTCGAAAAAAAAATTAAAAAGTATCATGAAAAGTATTGCAATCAGATTAACAGAATAGCCTCAAATAGAACCTGTGAACTAAAATAAAATCATAAGGCTCCTTGCCAGCAGCTGACTGACCCACCAGAAGCCGTCTTGGCCAAGGGGATATCCTGTAATTGAGTTGCTAGTCAAGAGAAAGATCAGAATGTTTCATCATGTGCCCCTTCCTTCTTAAAGATATCCTTTTTGACTCATTAACAAGTCTAAGACTACACGAGACATACCTGTGGGTCCTCAATAGTAGTTTGTCTCTGATTAGTTTGTCTCTCACCCTTCTTTTTCACTGACTCCTGATCTATTAGATAAAATCTAACTCTTTGAGATATCCCATTCTTTTCAGGTCAAACCAATGTACCTTCCATATGTGGTTTTATGACTTCTTGTAATTCCCGCCTCCTGGCAATGTATGAAACCCAACTGTAAACCCCCCATAACAAGTGTACTTGCTCAACGTTTCATGGGTGTGGCTTTAGGTCACAGTCCTCAAATATGGCCCAGAATAAACTTCTTTATGTTATGTTACAGAGGATGGCTTCTTTTTCATTGACAAATGTCACAAAACCATAATATGTAAATCTACCAAATATTTACCATAATAGTAAATGATACATTTCAGAAATAATTTCTCTGAACAATACTGCAATCTAGTATTATTTCTTTAGACAAATGTAGCATTAACTGCTTCCCTACAAAGCTGAGTTTATAAAAAGCTAAAATATATTTTTTATTTTTTTTGAGACAGAGTCTCACTTTGTAACCCTCAGTAGAGTTACAGCTCACAGCAACCTCCAGTGTCACAGCTCACAGCAGCCTCCAGCATCACAGCTTACAGCAACCCCTAGCTCTTGGGCTTAGGCGATTCTCTTGCCTCAGCCTCCTGAGTAGCTGGGACTACAGACTCCCGCCACAACACCTAGCTACTTTTGTTGTTGTTGTTCTTGTTGTTGCAGTTTGGCCGGGGCCAGGCTTGAAGCCATCACCCTTGGTATATGGGGCCAGCACTCTACTCACTGAGCAATAGGCACCACCCAATATGTTTTATTTTTACAGAAAATAATTGATAGCTAGGCAGATAAATGGGGAATGTCCTTGAAATGCTTTGAGAATGAAGCAAGCCATATAGCCTGAAATGAGCTGGGAAAAAAAATTGTAAGCATTATGTATTTTCAGGAATTTCCAAAGGCATCCGACTGTGGGGTATGCTATGTTAATCAAAGGGAGGTTAAGTACTATTCTTTCATCAGTCAACAACTATGTATTAGATGTCTGCCTACTATTGGCATAATATAGGAAGACCAAAATATGCTGGATACAAATACCACATTCAAGAAATTTATAATGTTTTAAAAATTATTTTATAAATGGATATATGTGTGTAACCATATATATTTCAAAATAAAAAAGGAAGAGAAAGATGTTCCTTTGACATTGCGTTTTAGGCTTAACCAATTCAATTAGCTTTCCTCACCCCTTCAAGGCATCAGACTAATCTGCTTCAATGGCATCATAGATGACCAAGCCTATAATTACATTATGTGGGCTATGGCATGCATAACATCAGTCACATAGTTGAATTTCAATAGTTCATGAAGCAGCAATGGGCCAGATAACTTTCCTCTAGGCAAGATGTTATTTTGTGTGAGCTACTTCAAAGTGTGAACTACTTAATTGTGTGAATTATCACAGATTTTCGGCAAACCATGACAAATTCATACCTTGCAAACCAACAATTGAGTAGCAAGACCATTTCTCCCCATTCTGAGTAATGACTAGAATTCATACCCTGAAGATTCCTTCCACAAATAATAACAGAGCATCCACCACATAGAAACAGTTAAAAGCTTGAGAGAGCAAAGAATATCATCAAGGTGGGCAGCACCTGTGGCTCAAAGGAGTAGGGTGCCAGCCCCATATGCTGGAGGTGGTATGTTCAAGCCCAGCCCCGGCCAAAAACTGCAAAAAAAAAAAAAAAAGTAATGACCTACATTTTGAGGTTCCATGGTTCTTGAAGGCTCATAGCCTATATATTATATTTTGTTGAAGTTTCTTCTTAAAGCTTATAGCAGATTTTATTCGTTACTTCTTTATTACAGTTTCTTGTTTTAAAATGTGTAACATGGTATCATTCTAAAAATACTGGTGTATCTAAGCTATGCAAATGAAATGAAAAGAAAGGGCAATTTCTCCAGGGACTGTGGTGTTAGAGAGAACTGAGCAGTTTGATGCAGTGGTAACAACATTGAAAAAGCATCAGTGAGAGGGTGACTGGTGCAGGGGCAGAGTCAGAACCCAT
Source organism: Perodicticus potto (assembly GCA_963574655.1). Classification (NCBI taxonomy): domain Eukaryota; kingdom Metazoa; phylum Chordata; class Mammalia; order Primates; family Lorisidae; genus Perodicticus; species Perodicticus potto. The sequence goes on from CAUYRH010045751.1 coordinate 21,959, forward strand.
GGTTTTCAGCTTTCCTTCTTCATTGGTCATGTTCCTTCTCTTGTATTCCACTGAAAAGCTTTAAAAAGTAAAGGGTAAGTAAAATGCTTGTTTTTAATAATGAAAACACTACTTGTAATCAGAGTATTAAATTCTACGTCTAATAATGATTCTGCTGGTTCTAGTATGGCCTTAGAATAATGAACTATAATCGCCTTTACATCTCAAGGTGATGTGATATAAAGGGTTACAAAGAAGACAACGTCAAATGGCTTTCCTTCTTCCTGTTTGTACCATTTAGAACATAGGTCAGAATTTAGAGAGAAAATAGGCATAAACCTCCCCCATGTTGACAGGAGACAGTAAGTACAAGGAAACATAAAAGGCTTAGGACAAGTGAATCTCCATGTGCACACATGGACAAATTTTACCTTACTTTCATGCCTGCCAGTCTTGGTTCTATTTCAAGAAGTAAAAATATTTTGTTATTTAAGATTACTGACTGCAATGTTGGTTTTATATACAGTGTTTCTATTGAGTATAAGCACGGCAGGCATCCTGATTATTTTATTTTGACAGAACAAATATGTGTGGTATGAAAATTTCTGGATGATGTCTGATATTAAAACAGAGCCTTGACAATAGATATTTCTGATGAGACTTTTCAAACAGTAACTGTCAAAGGTTAGCCACCCACAAAGAAGATTTAGATTAAAGCTATAAAAAGCTTGCTTATGGAATTACTCAATGTTAGAAAATGGAAAAGGAATTAAATCTATAAACACGAAAGAAACAGGGTTGAAATGATGGTGCACGAGAAAATTTCTGACAATGTTACCACTGCTCTAAGAATCATAAAATACAAGCACAACAAGGCAATGAAATTCATAAGGATTATTGAACTAAAAATACATTTACTGTTAAGTGATGAAAAATTAAAAATAAAATATTTTCAGATTACAATAATGTAATTAGTATCCCTGGTATATGCACTAAAATAATGTATTTTCATACATATTGAATGAAAGATGAATGAATATTCATACACTCAAATATATATAAACACTTACCATGTACTTGGTACTATACTAGGTAAGGTGATACAGAAGTACGGTGATACGCAGGGCAATTACATAATTAAGCAGTGGAAGGAAACAAGTAAGAATGTATTTTGTGTAAAATTAATACACAGACAAAAGATTCTGGGAAAATGACAGTATGAAGCACCAAGAATTTGTCTCCCTACCAGACAGAAATTACAGTGGCATAGTCTGACATAATAGTTTGGGAACTCTTAAGTCTTGTTGAAAGCTTGCATCTGTTAGGGGAAGACTCAGATGGCAAACTGATTAATTTTGGTCACTTTCAGCACTCAGCACTAGCATAGACCCCTGTCCCACCCCTTAGCACCACGTCAAGCAGGTGTTCACATGTACTTGGAGCAGCTAGAACATAGTCAGTGAGAGCCAGGGTTGGGGGAAAAAGCCCCTGTCTTCCAAGTATCATGAATCTGTGATCTAATCCCTGATTCTTTCTTCTGATCACACAAATGCAGACATTGTTGCAAGGCCCTAGAACATACAAAGGTAATGGCATACACAGGGGAAATTAGACTGTCGTTGAGCATGACCAAAGGAAGGAAACAGAACAGAAATGACTTAATGACTTAGTTTATACTTCTGTTTGGCCCTTAACAGTTTACCAAACAAACAAAAACAGAAAAACACAAACAAAAATAACATGAAAACCCACTAAAGAGGAGAATATATTTTCTAGTTAACATAATTTTGGATTAAATGTAGTTTTCCACCAGAAATTAACAAAGGATACAAATAAATAGGAAAGTATGGCCTTTTTAAAGAAGAAAAAATAAATCAACAGAGAATGAGCCTGAAATGACCTTATTAACAGTTCTACTAGACAAAGATTTTGCAAAATCTGCCTTAATGATGCTCGAGTACTAAAGGAAGACAGGAGAAAGATAAGAAAATGATGTAAGAACAAAGTGAAAATATCAATAAGGAGATAGAAAACCTGAACACCTAACAAAACATATTCTGGAGCCGAAAATTACAACTGAAATGAAAAATTAGTGATTCAAAATCTGGTTCAGCAAGCAAAATAATCTGAAAACTTGAAGATAAAAAAATCAAAATATTTACTATTGAGGAGCTAAAAGAAAATAAAAATGAAGTGAAGAAAGTAAACTGAGCCTAACAGACCTACAGGACTCCAACAAACAAACCATCATAACCATTGTGAAGCTGCAGAAGGAGAAGAAAGTTATAGAAAATATTTGAATAATGGCTAAATTCCCAAATTTGATAAAAATGCATGAATAGAAATACTTAAGAAACTTCTAAGAATTTAAAGTATTATTACCATAAAGACATCTACCTGGAGATATATTATAACCATTTCTTGAAAACTACCAAAAGATTTTTAAAATAAGCAAGAAAGTTCTGGCAGTCATACGCAAGAGATCTTCAATATGATTATCAATAGATTTTGCATTAGACTTTGGATGCTAGAAAGCAATGGGTTGATTTATTCAAAGTGGTAAACACAAACAAAAAAACGTGAGGGAGAAATTAAATATCCAGATAAACAAAAGCCTGAGGAGGTTTGTTACTAGTACACATGCCCTGAAGGTTGAAATGGAAGGGCACTAGATAGTAACTCAAAGGCATATGAAGAAATGAAGATCTCAGTAAAGATAAATACAAGGGAAATTATAAAATTCAGCATTATTGTAATGATAGTATATAATTCAAGTATAGGTTTTCTACATTTTGAAAGACTATTATATTAAAAAAAATTGTAGGTCTCAAAGCTAATATCATAACTTTGGATTGTAATTCAAAATTTTCTATGTAGTTAACAATGCTAGTGCATAGGAATTGTTAGTATATATTTTTTGACTCACAGTGTATAAAGATGTCATATGTGACATCAACAACTGATAGGTTTTTGGGGCAGGGCTCTTAAATGAGTAGAGTTTTTGTATGTTATTGAAGTTAAGCTGATTTAAATTCAAATTAGAGTGTTGTAACTACAGAATATGAAATACATTTGCCACTATGAAAATAAGCAGTATAGTCATAGATAAACACAAAATGAAATGAGAAGGACATTTAAATGTTTCACTACAAAAAAAAAAATCAACTAAACACTAAAGAAGACAATAAGTAAAACAGGGAATGAGGATAAAAAAGAGCTATAAAGTACATAAAAAAACAAATAAAATAACAGAAGTCCCTCCTTATCACTAAATATTTAAATGTACATGGACTAAATTTCCAAATCAAGAGACAGAGATTGGATGACCAGATTTTTAAAACAATGACTCAACTATATGTTACATCTGAGAGACTCACTCTAGGTCCCAAGATGAAAATAGGTTGAAGAAAAGACTATAAAAGGATATTTCATGCAAACTCCAATAAATAAAAAGACAACATGGGTGGCAGTATTAATATTAGAAAAAAGGTGACTTTAAAACAAAAAAATCTTACAAGACATTAGGTATAAAAATGTGTATTATATGCTAGTGATAGTTTTGAGACAACAAGGAGATAAAACAGTTATAAACCTCTATTCAATAATAGACCCTCAAGATATATGAAGCAAATTGATAAAACTGAAGGAGAAAAAGGCAATTTCATGATAATAGTTGGAAACTTCAATACGCTATTACCAACAATGGGGATACAATGAGCTAGTAATAAGGAAATAGAAGACTGAAACCACATCATGAATTAATTACATCTACTACCCAAAGTGATTTACAGATTCAAAGTAATCCTTATTAAAATACTAACATTGGTTTTGCAGATCCTGAAAAAATAATTTTATACTTTGTATGGAACCAGACAAAAATCTTTCAATAATCAAAGTAACCTTAAGCAAAAGGAAGCATCAGACTTTACCAGACTTCCGGTTATACCATGTTCAAGGCTAGAGCAACCACGATAGCACAGCACTGGCACAAGGACAGAGACACAGACCAATGGATCACAACAGAAAACCCGGATACAAACCACCCTCATATTGTCATCTGATGTTTGACAAAGCAGACAAAAACATAATTTGGGGGGAAAAAATCTCTATTCAATAAATGGCGCTCAAAAATTGGACAGCCACATGTAGAAGATTGAAACAGGATTTGTACCTCTCACCACTAACAAAAATTCATGATGAATAACAGACTTAAACCTAAGGCATGAAACTGTAAGAATTCCAGAAGAAGAGGTTAGAAAAACTCTTATAGATAGCAACCTAGGCAAAGAATTTATGAAGATTCCAAAGACAATCACAACAGCAACAAAAATAAAATGAGACCTGATTAAATTAGAAAGCTTCTTCACAGCTAAGTAAGCAATCAAAAGAATGAATAAACCTACAGAATGAAGAAAATATTTGCATGCTATACATCCGATAAAGAACTAATAACCAGAACCTATAGTGAACTCATGCAAATAAGCAAGACAGCATCAAACAGCCCATTAAAAAGGGAGCGAAAAACCTGAAAAGAAACTTTTCAGAAGACAGACTAGTGGCCAATAAGCATATGAAAAATGCTCACTGTCTCTAATCATTAGGGAAATGCAATTCAATACCACAATGAGATATCACCTAACTCCAGTAAAAACTGCCTTTATCTAGAAGTCTCAAAACAAGATTCTGGCATGGCTGTGGGAAGAAAGGAACATTTATACACCATTGGTGAGACTGAAAACTAGTACTATCTCTGTGGAAAGTCATTTGGAAACAACTCAAAGAAATACATCTACCATTTGCTCCAGTAATCTCACTAGTGGGTGTTTACCCAAAGGGAAAAAAAAAAGTCATTCTATGAAAAAAAAAAAAAAAACCTTGCCCTTAACTTTTACAGTATAACAAGTCACTATCACAAAGAGGTGGAAACAACCCAAGTGGATTAATAAAATGTGGTGTATCTCTACCATGGAATATTATTCAACCATAACAAATGGTGCACTAATACCTTTTGTAACAACCTAGATGGAACTGGTGACCATCTTCCTAAATGAAATATCGTAAGAATGGAAAAAACAAGCACTACAGCTGCTCACTTTCAAATTGGAACTAAACTACGTGCATATGTACATATGATAATAAAATTTAGTATAGATCCAGCAGTTGGAAGGAATTGGAAGGGGGTGGAAGTGATGGGTAAATTTACACTTAATGGGTACATTGTGCATTATCTAGGAGATTGACATAATTATAACCTTGAATAAAAGTAATGTAGATAACCAAAATGTTTATATTCCTGGGAGGCTCCTGTGGCTCAAAGGAGTAGAGCACCGGCCCCGTGGTGGGTTCAAACCCAGCCCCGGCCAAAATCTGCAAAAAAAAAAGTTTGTATTTCCATAACAATGAAATAAAAAAAGTTAAAAGTTGTGCATCAAAGACATCAGCAGAGTAAAAATGCAATTCAAAGAATGGGAGAAAATAATTGCAAGTCATATATCTGAGGAGGATATATAAAACATAGACGAACTCATAAAAAACAAAATAAACAACTTGATTATAAATATGTCCAAAGACTTGAATAGATGTTACTCCAAGAAAGAAATACAAATAACCAATATGCACATGAAAAGATGCTCAATAGAACTAACTTAGCAGCAAAATGCAAAACAAAACTGCGGTGAGTTACCAACTCCTACATGTAAGTAGGGCCACTATCAAAAAAGAAACAAAGTAACAAGTATCGAGAATGTGGACAAATTGGAATCCTGCACACTGTTAGTGGGACTTGTATGGGTAGAGCCTAGTGAAAAACAGTCTGGTGGTCCCTTAAAAAAAATAGAATCTAGAAACAGAATTACAGTATCATTGAGTGATTCCGATTGTGTCTGTATACTAAAATCTTCTATACTCAATATTATTGAAAGCAGTGTTTTGGAGAAATATGTTGACACTCAAGTTCATAGCTGCAGTATTCACTATAACAAAAATGTGGAAGTAAAACAAGTATTCATTGACAAATGGGTAAGCAAAATGAGATGGCACATGCAGTAAAATAAACATGAAGGAGAGCCTGCCATGTGTGACAACCTTGTGGACAGTATGTTAATGGAGGTCAGGCTGTCACAAAATGAGAAGTATTTCATGACTCCCTTTACATGAAGTACTTAGTCAACATCATAAGAAAAAACTAGAACGTGGGTACCAGGGGCTGGTGAGAGTAAGAATCAGGACTTGTTGAATGGGTATAAAGTTTCAGTTTTGCAAGATGAATAGTTCTGGAGATGAATGGTGATTGCGGCTGTACAAAGATATGAAAGTACTTGATACCACTGAACTTTTTACTTCAAAATGGCTTAAACTGTAAATTTTGTGTTGTATTTTATCACACACAAAAAAATGGAAACAAAAACAATACATTAAACATGGGTCAAAGATGATTTGACAAGTTACATTTTCTAAACATAGCTACAACATCTCCCATCTGGGATTTTCTTCATAAAATGGAACTCAGCAACTTCTTCCATTATCAAAATAGCCTATTTTTCACTTCTCGAATCTTGGCAGATTGTGACTATAGCTTTGATAACATTGTGACATCTAAGGCTAAGGTATTAGGACTGATGTGGTATCTATCCACTATTCTGGGACACTTGCCTTTAGAGTTCTGAACAATAATAAACCTGATGCCTTTTATTTCTTTTTCTCACTAATTGTTCCAGCAAGAACTGCCATTGTGGTGTTGAAGAAAAGTGTCAGGATTGAACATCCTTGCCTTATTCCTTCTTAGAGCAAAGCTTTCTACTTTGTACCTGGCAAGATGTTTTTCCTCAGTGATTACAGTATATACTTAATATAATCCTCAGAAGCAAAGTTAATTGGTTAAAAACAAACGTGCACATGTAACATTTCTTTTAGTCTTATGTAGAAACCCGTTTCTTTTGGGTGACATTTAAAGTCATTTCCATGGGTAATCAAGGCTATCGGGAAAAGTCCCAGTTTTCAATTTTGAATCATTCTGGAACAAATTTTACCCAGCTATCACAAATAACTCTTAAATTGATTACAGATGTTTACAGCCCTGAAATATTGTTGAATGAATTAAATTAACCTGAAATTTAAATTACTTTTACCACTAATAATTTTTATTGAGTACAACGATAGAAATTTGCTTTATATGCATAAATAGTCGATGCAGAAAGAACTAAACTCTCCTTCTTATAAAGGCTCTCAATTCCTGAAATCCAGCACTATTTTACAAGATGACATGGTTGGAAATTTTACAGCTTACTTATCACAGAAAATTTGCCTTGGCAAAACTTCTGTTGGAAAATCATCAATGACCCAGTTTTATGCTCAGTTCATGTTGCATTGGACATGTTATTGCAAATAAGAACAAAGTTTTGATTTTTCAAGGTATGTCATCTTATTAACTTACTTTCTTCCAAGTAAGGTTGTTGAAGGAAAAGTTGGAAATCATTTTTTAATACTCTGTACTTCATGCAATGATACTACCATTATATTTTTCTAAAATGAAGGAACATTGGTACAATTTGGAATCTCTGTTCTCCTTTACTCTTAATCTATGAATTTACTAGCATTCATTTATTGTAATTTGCTATTTTTCAAAGGCATTTTTAAACATTGTATCTCTATATTTACTTATTCAAATCTACTTTTAAAATCTGTTTTTCCACTAACCAACTTGAGTCTGAATCAAAACATTCAAATAAGGATTAAGCTTTTGTTTTCTCATTTTTTAAGTTTAAAAGTTCAATGTCTGGCAAAACAGAATTACCACTTTTAACAAATAGATTCAAGGTTATTATTTTAAGGCAAGGTTTGTTTTGTTTTTTAAACAGTAGCTAAAATAATTGAGTTTTAACACGAACCCTCTTGAACATTACTCTGGATGAGTGATGTGCCATCAAGCTTGTTTTATGAACAGCTACAAGGTCACGAACACCTTAGTGGGGAACTGAATTCTATTGTTTGAGAGTTGACAATGCCAGCAAACCAGATGGCTCTAATACACCTTTGAACACACAGAGTGTCCCAAAGGTCACATACACACATACTTAAGGAAAACGGGACTTTGTAGCTAAATATACCTTTAATTACAAAATAGTCATTATAACATTTTACAAAATATTTATAAAATATCTATATGATGATATCTAAATATAAAAACATTAAAAATATGAGTTTGTTAATTTTCCTATGTATAGTGACCTCTGAGCACCTTGTAGCGTGGCCATTTGAAAGCATTTGTATGTTTTTCCCAAAACCATACACCAAGAAAATATATAGCAATGTGACCGATAATAAAAATTTATTGTGCTCTTGAGCCAGGTAATGTCATGATGATGTCCATTCTGTTACATTGTGTTCTCCCAAAACCTAGTGATTCCTTTTTTAAAATTTCAGAATATTATGGGGGTATGAATGTTTGGCACATGGATTGCTTTTGTACTGCTTGAGTTAGAGTTGTGAGTGTGCCCACTATCCAGATAGTGTTGTTTTAATTGGCCTTCAGCAAGAATCATAACATTATGTAACTACATATATTTAGTAAGAACCAGGCATGAAAAGCCAGAACGTTCAGAAGGACAATCCCAGACTCTGTACAAGTGCATGAACCTCATGTCTACCTTGTATTTTGGCACAGGCACAGCTCCGAAAGGTGCTACTGATGACAGACTTTGCAGACAGCAGTAACAACTCACCTGTTTTCCTTGCACCAGCATGATGGATGCCAAGTTCATCTGTCATTGACCAGAGGTGTCATTTTTCTTTTTATTTTGCAACTTGTCTGAACTTGGTGCACTGGGTCACTTGGCACTCTGTGTGATCATTTGAGCAAGCAAACTAGAGTCTTTTCTTCAGAAGTAAATCTTTGTAAACTGTCAGGGTCTATCCCCTTCTTGTTAACATCGAAAGCTTGCATGGTAACTTTCTGTAGATTTGTTGCAAGCCATTTTAGTAATGATAGCTTAAAATTTTTATATATGTTAACCTAGTTTAAAACTTTCCAATTGATTTTGTCTCAAAGACAAATGAGTCTAGAACAAAAAAAGTTATATTCTTGCACACACAAAATACCTGATTTTCAGCAAATTAAACAGTGAGAAAGAAAGAGACTCTAGTTTCAGAATAAGATCTTTGAAACTTGGTTTCAGCTGAATGACAGAATGCATCCTAATTTACATGATGCAATGCCACTGTCCTTTAAACAAAGTCAGGAAATGGCATGTAATGCACCTACCTGAAGGACACACTCCCAGTCTCTACCCAACGTCTACATCGTCTGTGTTTAATATTCCTCTACTGTTTACATTATCTCAGTAATGAGTAGTTTCTAATTTATTAAGAATGGCTGTCTGCCTTTCTTTGCAAAATATTGTGTAAAATTGTATGTCAAGAAAAGCTGTTGGGTGAGGATCATCATATAATGAAAACACATTATTGGGCTTTATCAAAATATTAATAGAAAAACACCCAAAATAAGAAAAAAAAAAGCCGTTTGTTCTGCTCAACGGAAATGATGTATTTGACGCTGATTTTTCCTGCCATCTGGTGGCAAAATCAAAACTCAGGCAATTTATATTAATCATACGAGCAACACTAATTTTAAATCTTTTTACCATTGTTAAAGTACACTCAAATTTTATATAATTCTAGTAATGAATTTAATAGGACTAGTAGTTTCATGTACACCAGCAAAGCAGTTATTTTAATTATGTTAACAAGTAGGACCTAAAAGATTTACATAATCTTTAAAAGTATAAGTGCTAAAATACATTAAAAATAAATGTACTCGATATTATATTTGTACAGCAATAGTTCTCATTTTACCATATTGAATCTTTATTATAATTTGTTTTTGTTTGTGAGACAGTCTTACTCTGTTGTCCTGGGGTTGAGTGTCAAGGAGTCACAGCAACCCCAAACTCTGGGGCTCCAGAGACTCCCAAGTAGCTGAGACTACAGGCATCTACATCAAAGCCCAGGTAATTTTTCTTTTCTTTTTTTTTTTTTGTAGAGATGGGGGTCTCAGTTTTGCTCAGGCTATTCTTGAACTCCCAAGCTCAAGTAATTTGCCCATCTTGACCTCCCACTGGGCAAGGATTACAGGCACAAGCCACACACCAGCCTTTATTATAAATTGAGTGTATAGTATTGTATTATTTGATTTATTTCTATTAGAGAATTGATATGATTAAAATATGGATATTGTTGTTTAAGAAGAGTATGATGGAAATATGAAAACTCTCATCCTAAATTTTTGTGACATAGAAGCGTAGAGATGATTTTCTCATTTTAGAAATGTTTAAGAACTAAAATATGCAGTTTAAGACAGAAAAATATAGTTTATGTAAACATTGTATAGGGTAATTCTTTAAGCACTTTTTTTTTAAAAAAAGAGTACATTTTACAGAATTTCCTTTATTTTATTAGAGTCTCTGTGTTTAATATTTTCATCTACGAGAACACAAATATTTGAGAGAATATATCATAAACTAATATTTTAAATGTTCAATAGATGATTAAAATATTTTGTAACCTCTTTGCAATAACTAAAAAGAAAATGTCATATTACAAGTTAATTTCAGTGAGGCGAGGTGAGTTAATAAGAACAAAAGCAGACTCGATTCCTATTTGAGGATATTGTTTTTCTTTTGAAAAATGGTAATCTCTGATATTTCACCGTGAATAATCCTTACAATTTGCTCTTCAGCATCTTATCAATCAATATTTTTATGTCTAAGAATAGTCTTAAGTTTTTAATTAAGTTCAGAACTAAGAGGAATTTTCTTAAATATATTACTATAAACATTAAAAACTTATGAGATATTCTTCTAAAGCTCAAGAAAACATCCATTCCATTTTGGATATGGCAAAGGGAAGGGTAGAAAAAAATTTAACCAGTGTAATGACCAAAAAATACTCCAACTTTGATGCTAATGAATATTCTTTCCTTCCTAGCTGGCACCAGGCAATCGCTGAAATAGCTCATGAGACAGCTGAATAGCTGATTCATGCAGGTCATATGGATACTTGTTCTGTCTACACAGCATAAACTGAAGTGGAAATTTGGCAGCTACCCAATTTATGTGATCCTTGACAATTCAGAACTTAAAGTAGATTTAACACTTGTGAAAGAGATGCCTAAATGTAAGGATGTTTGGGATGATATTCTAAAATTATTTCCTGTACTTCACAACTAAGTTAAGTTCTCATATGGGAAAAGTATTTAAAAAGTAGAAAATATCCCCTTACTTTTTCCTATTCCTCTATCCTTATAAAGATATGTCTATAAAATAAATTAGATAGTGAAACATCTAGAATTTTTTTATTCAAGTAAATTTTTGAACCAGGAGGTGGATAAAATCTTTTTTTAATGTCAGAATATCACAGGGATACACCCATTTTGGTTACATAGTTTTGTACATTTCGGGTCAACGTTCTAAGTGTGCCCTTCATCGGGTATGTATGCATATACCTTTGAGATGCGAATTAACCCCACCCCTTTTCTTCCCTCCTGTCTACATAATTCCTATTGACTTTTACTTCCTCATGTGCACACAAGTGTTGATTGACTAGTTCTAATTTCATACTGAGTACATATGGTGTTCGTGTTTCCACTCTTGTGATACTTCACTTAGAAGAATGTTCTCCACATCTATCCAATTTGTTTTAAAAGATACTTTTTTTCTTTTGGCAATTTTTGGCCAGGGCTGGGTTTGAACCCGCCACCTCCGGCATATGGGGCTGGCGCTCCTTTGAACCACAGGTGCCATCTGATACTATTTTTTAATAACTGAGTCTACAAATACTGTATTTTATTAGTTAACTCATTTATTGATGGGCATTTGGGTTGTTTCCACATCCTTACAATTGTGAACTGGGCAGCTATAAACATTCAAATGCAAGTGTCTTTAAGATAAAATGTCCGTTTTCCCTTTAGGTAAATACCTAGTTAGTGGCATTGCTGGATTGAATGATAGATCGACTTTTAGTTCTGGGCGGTGTCTCCCTACTGCTTCCCATAAAGGCTGTATTAGTTTGAGTCCTACCACAAGTGTTCCCTTCTTTCCACATCCACACCAGTGCTTCTTATTTCAGGACTTTTCAATAACAGCCACTCTCATGGGAGTCAGGTGATGTCTCACTGTGGTTGTGATTTGCATTTTCCTAATGATTGGTGATGTTGAGCATTTTATCATGAGTTTGTTGGCCATTAGTATATCTTCTTTGAAAAGCTTCTGTTTGTACTTTTGCCCACTTTTTAATGGGGTTGTCTGACTTTTTTCTTGCTGATTGGCCTGGGTTCTTTGTAGATTGTGGTTATTAGCCTTTACTGGGTGTGCTCCATGGGAATATCTTCTATTCTGTGGGTTGTCTACACTATTGGTCATGTCCTTGGCTGTCCAGAAACTTTTTAATTTGATAGGGTCCCAATTGTTTATTTTTGTTGTTGCTATGATTGAGTTTGAGGCCTTCTTAATAAATTCTTTCCTGAGGCAAATAGCTATAAGAGCTTTTCCAACACTTTTTTCCAGAATGCTATACCTTCATGCCTTAGGATTAAGTCTTTCATACATTGTGAATTAATGTTTTCAAGTGATGAGAAGTGCAGATCCTGTTTTATTCTTTGACATGTGGCTATCCACATTTCCCAGCAACATTTATTTAATAGGGATCATTTCCTCCATTCTATGATTTTGTCCGCTTTGTCAAAATTCAGACAAAGTCTTAATATGGTAAAATCTATTATTCCATTTTGATGATCCAAAAATATTTAGCTTACAGTACTCTTGAAATCCAAAATTAATACTGAAGTCATTCCATTTTTTTGCTTTATTACATGTCAGATATTCTGATTAAGTATGTAAGTATCTAAGTATTAAGTATAAAAGTCAAAAGGGACTATTTGCTCTTCTCCTGCTAACTTTGAATGAATAAGATATGCAATAAGAATTCTACTATCTAAAACTATGTGCCTAATATATATCAAGTAGAAAGATCTAAACTTTTAAAAATGTACTGTTAAGTAGATATTAAGTATATATTAAATACATATTAAGTATTACTATATTGATTTAGGTAATTGTGTAGTTATATATCTTAAAAACTTTAGAAAATATTGAACTTTCATTGTTCAATTAAAAACATACATCTGATTTTTTAAAAATTCAACCTTAACAAAGAACCACAGTGTATTTGGCATTATTTACACTTAATATCTGAAATGTCATTTCAGAACTTCACATGGGTACATAAAGAAACACACAAGCAAATAGATGTCCATTTGTAGAATATGATAAAATAAGACTCATTTAATCTTTAAGCAATTTGTAAGTTAAATCTTTTTATATCCATTATGTTGATTAAGAAAAAAAAAAAAAAACCTGAGGCTAAGGGACCTTAAGTTACCGATTATGCTACATAATAAGTGATAAAGCCATGATGGTTAAGTTCAAATCTTCAAGATAGTGTGTGTCTGTACAGCATACTGCTTTGTGTAATACACACCTACATTTTGGTGAAAAAGATAAGTGGACCCTGAGCTCTGATTTGCCTATTGCATATCTGGTATCATGGACAAATATCAGGTGATAATGCTGTTCCTAGTTTGGAATGCAGTGTCAGGAAGGGTGGAGAATACAAAAAAATGGAAATTTTCTAGCTTCTCCTTAGTTATTCCTCAAGGTCAGAATATATTCATGCCCATATGTACAAGTGCATTCTATATTTTGTAGGTATGTGTGACAAGTTTACAGATGTCAGTGTGCAGTGCCTCCATTGTATAATGTATAGTCAAGACCCAAATGCAGTGCCAACTCCAGGGAAGCTTCTGATGCTAGGTAAAGGACTCCAGTGAATACTGAAAGAGCTGATATTTAGAGAGAAAGATTTGCCCTTTTTTTGTTTTAGTAACTGTGAAAAACCAAAAACAGTATTTATTTTACAAAGTTTCATGGAATTTGAATTCATAACTTTGAGTTGAATCTTTTGTTTAATAAATCTTTTGAAAATGAAACCAGAAAATATTCTGTTTAGATGAAAGCATTTCTGCCAGATAAGAAAACACAATCTCACATGTTCTTATTTCATCAAGTATTAATAAATTCACACTAAGTCAATATAATTAACCTCTAAATATCTATTTGAGATATTCTTGAGGATACAAATATATTTAACTATAAATAGAAAACACATTTTTAAGTATTTCTTGATCTCTTCTCAAATATATTGTGCATTCATTGCAGAAAAACATAAAATATTGGGCCAAGAAATTCACTTTTGTCATATAGCTATGGAAAAAATATAGATAAATACATCACACAGTACCTAATGTATGGGAAGTAAACAGATAAATATATTGACTAATATAAATGAAATAAAGATCCATCTTGGTGGATGACAAGTACACTTGTCTACTGGTCATAGTATTTCTGCTGACCCACTATGAAGCACATAAGTATGGTTGTATGTTTGCAATCTGTTTCTTCAAACATGTTCATATCACATTAATTTCTATGCTTGGGAATGACATAATTCAAAATTTATGAATAATTTTTATCTTCTAATCACAGAAGCAGTACATGCACAGGAAAATTCTGAGTTTGTGATATGAAAAGGTGATGCCTCATTTTAATAACTGGGAGGTGAGTTTACTTCTATAGTCTTTTGGTGAAAATCACGCATCCTAACTCTTCACTTAATGTGTACATCAGCTTTTATTCATATATCTTTTTAAAGAGAAGAAATTCATCTTAAAAAATCTCTTTATTTAACTCTAGTATTATTTAACATATCATTGCCATTAATTTAGAGAAAGAAATTGTCAATTTTAACTATTTTTGCCATGTAAATCATACGAACAAATACATAGGAGATCTATTTTACTTTTTAATTTTACTGTATTTTCTAATATACTCTTGAGAAAATTAGTTTTCAACTTACATACTTTGCTCACCTGGAAGCTTAATCTTCCTGTTATTTGTCTTTTCTTTCTTTGAAGAAAGTTCCCCTAGGCCATTAGATTTCTTACAAGAATCCTCTTATCTCTCTGTGCCTGATCATTTGGAAATTACTTTAAAAAAATTGTTATATAATAGTTATACATATTTTTGGTATACATGTAATATTTTATACATGTATACAATGTGTACAATGAAGTTAGTATAACTGGGATATCTACCACCTCAAAAATTTACTTTTTAGTTATGTTGGGAACGTTGCAATTTTTCTTTTCTAGCTATTTTGAAATATATGACAAATTACTAGTAATGATAGTTTCCCTACCATACTAGGAAATAGTAAAACTTATTCCTTCTAGGTAACTAAATTTTTGTACCTACTAACCACATTTTCTTTATTCTCCTCTCCTTCCTACCCTTCCCAGCCTCTGAAAATCATCTTATAACCTGACATCTCTCAGCTCTCATGAAAGTCCCTGTGTGTACAGTGCTAACTATCCCCCTTCCAGTACCTACTTTTAAATTTTGCATATATGTAATTTTGTACTCTTTGTAAATATCCTCTAAGGCAATGGTTCTCAAATTGGGGGTCATGACCCACAGGAACTGTATTAAAGGGTTGTGGCATTAGGAAGGTTGAGAACCACTGCTCTAAGGATCCATTATTTTCCAAAATGGGACTATCGCATTGCAGAAAGTTGTGGTGGTATCAGGAAAAAAACCCACAAAAGATGATAAATGGGTTGAAGTTAAAAACACACAGTCACATTTCTAAACACATATGTCAAGGATTGAAAATGAGAAGGTATCTACTGAAATATTAAGTGGAAGAAAGATTAACACTGTTGATATAAATGGAATTTTCCACAGAATTCTGGCCATTGTACTTTATGTGTATTTCATTTCTATATAATAAAGCTAAAATAGTAAAGATAGGTGTGACTCTTTAAAATTCTCTTTCAAAACTTAATATTTTTTTCAAATAAATAAAAACTTCTTTGTAGATGATAAAATTACCAACCTTAGTAGAGATGAAAGAAACAACATCTGATTCCAGTCAATGTTGTGTGGAAAATTGACACTAACAGAGGAACAGAAAAAAATGGGATCTGAATCAGGACTACCTTGAAGATTTCCTTCATATCTTGAAAAACAATCAACTGCACTGAAAATCACAGGTTTTGATTTCCTCAGACAACTTTCATAATCCCAAGGAAATAAAATATTTTCTAAATTCATTTTGATTTAATTATAAAAACTTCATCCTTAGTGCATATATCTTTTCCAAGGCATTAGACAGGGTTTTATTAACTCAACAAGGGTTTTCTAATTTTCCAAACATTAAAAACACTTGAGGCTCAGTGCCTGTGGCTCAACGGGCTAAGGCGCCAGCCATGTACACCTGAGCTCGCAGGTTCAAATCCAGCCCAGGCCCGCCAAACAACAATGACGGCTGCAACCAAAAAATGGCCGGGCGTTGTGGCGAGTGCCTGTAGTCCCAGCTACTTGGGAGGCGGAGGCAGGAGACTCGCTTGAGCCCAGGAGTTGGAGGTTGCTGTGAGCTGTGACGCCACAGCACTCTATCCAGGGGGACAGCTTGAG
>CAUYRH010045752.1:0-15983 GCA_963574655.1 Perodicticus potto
AAAGGCAAGGAGGAAGCTTATCTATGAAAAAGCTAAGCATTATCATAAAGAATACAGGCAGATGTACAGAACTGAGATTCGGATGGCTAGGATGGCAAGAAAAGCTGGCAACCTCTATGTACCTGCAGAACCCAAACTGGCATTTGTCATCAGGATCAGAGGTATCAGTGGTGTGAGTCCAAAAGTCCGAAAGGTGCTGCAGCTTCTTTGCCTTCGCCAGATCTTCAATGGAACTTTTGTTAAGCTCAACAAGGCTTCCATTAACATGCTGAGGATTGTAGAACCATATATTGCATGGGGGTACCCAAATCTGAAGTCCGTGAATGAACTAATCTACAAGCGTGGTTATGGCAAGATCAATAAGAAACGATGTAGAAGCAATCTGAATGCTCATCAACAGATGAATGGTTAAAGAAAAGTGGGTTATAAACCTATAAGAGAATATGACTTATTTCTTTAAAAGATGGAAATCCTGTGATATGCTACAACATAGCAAAACCTTGACATCATGCGAAGTGAAATGGACCAGTCACGGAAGGACAAACACATGACTCCACTCACATGAGAGTTCTAAGATAGTCAAACTCCTAGAAACAGAGACTAGAAAGGCTGTTTCCATGGGGTCTGGGAAGAGGGAGAGGAAAAGGAGATGATGCTATCCCATGGGTATAAATTTCAGTTATGCTAGACGAATAAGTTCTAAAAATCTACTGCATAGCATAGTGCCTATAGTTAACTCCACTGTATCGTACACTTAAACAATTCCTACTAGGAGGCAGATTTCATGTTAAGTATCCTTGCCACAATGAAACAAAAGCAAAGAAAGAGAAGAAAAGAATGAAAGGATTGCTCACCTACTGTACCAGGGTCTTCAGGGAGATATGTAAAATATGTGAGAGCTATTATTCCTGCCTTGGAAAAATTTATCATCTATTTATAATGATAGCAACTTGGGCAGTGCTTTATGAGCATAGGTACTATTCTAAACATATCAGCATATATTGCCTCATTTAATCCTTGCAAGAACTCTATAAAGACAATGATATTAAAAATCTTTGTGAACAGGTACAAACTGGAAGCCCATCTGTGAGCACAGACACTTTGCATGATGTTGGGCCAGGATCCTGGAGGCCATCTCCTGAGCAAACAAACCCTTACTGAATCACTGTGGCCACAAAGGTGCCCTGCTGCAGCAGTGGAGACATTCAGAGGTCTTAAGGCTGCAACTATTTACCAGACAGTATGGAAGCATTTCAGTGTTTTAACAAATGGTACATGGGTATCTATCAGCTGAATATTAACCCTTGAGAGGGCAACATCACTCACTATCCCTCTCCTGTAGACACAGAGTCGGGTGACTTGTCCCATGTCACATAGCTACTGAGTAGAAGAGGCAATATGTGACCCCAGTTAGTCTGATTCCAGATCCTGTGTGCCTAACCCCTCTGCTATCCTGCTTCATATTTACAAAGAAAACACTTAGCTTTAAAAACACAAATGGTTATCCAGTGATTAAAGTTTGCCGGGCACTGTGGAATGCAAGATGCATAGAGATTCAAACATTAATTAAGTAGAATTTCAGAAAAGATAATGGTGCTAGTAAGAAATAAAGATTCAGGGAAGACTCTAACCTAGAGATGGAGATTTTTCTTCAATGAACACAAGGTGAAGATGTACTTTTTGCACATATTATCTGAATAATTGCTCCAATTTTCCATTATGTTGTATCAGAAGACAGTAGTTGAGAAACAGGCACTTGTAGAGTTTCCAGTAATATCTCCAAGGATGCAGCAAGAGTAGTTCCAATTGCACCTTGGCCAAATCTCTTTTCATTTTGGAACTAGATGATTAGCCATGATTGCTAATGACGGCAGGAGAAAACTGGATCCATCATGCCAGAAATTCTCTTAAATGCATGGTAAGAGGAAAGCAGAACAACACTTTTTCCCTCGCTTTCTCCATTTCTTAATCTTCCCCAGTGCTGTCTCCATCTACCTGGTACTGGTTTACTGTAGAGTATGGCCAAGGACTTGTTTTCAATATTCCTGTAAACAATGTTCACTTAAAATGAATCAGCATTGTCTTTTGAAATCAAAACGTGGCTACTACTTTCCTTTGCTAGATTAAACTTTCCTTATAGTTAAAATAGCATTTTGGGTTCTGACTATCTTAAAACCATTTTAAGGCAACCATTGCCTTAAGATGTTGTTGACACTAACTTTTATGTCAATTAAAAGAGATGAGAAACTACAGAGAGGAATTCTTTTAGTAGTTCCTCGACATTTTTAACAGAATGCCATGGTAACCAAAAGTTTAAATGCAAAGGTTTATATTGATATTTGTGTTTCTCAAATAGTAAATAAACAAAAACTAGATGAATAATGATTTAAATACCATGAGCAATTTAATTAACGTTTAATAATTTGGAACACAATACCAACTGGAGCTGAGAAACCAAATCTCCTAATACCAGCTTTCATCGAAAATGATCTTCAGGTGGCTTCTGGCCAATTTGCCACATGATAAAAGTCTGACACTTATTGGAAAACAGACTCCAACTATCAAAAAAAAAAAAAAAAATCCACTCAGTAGAGAATAGACCATGTTGTGCTAAAAGGCTATGTTATTTTGCCAAAAAAAAATTCAATCTGTGCACAAAATACCTCTTCCCATGTCTTTTGATCTGATGTAGCACTTGGCCAAATGGATAGGCTCCCTAAAGGGAAAACCCATTCCAAACACTGAGGAGCTCTAACAAATGCAAAGCATTCAACCTCAGGCTTAAATATCCCAAATGGTCTCTTGCTGGTAACATGAGAACAAAATCAGCATTTCACTAGAAAACAGCTTTCGTGGCCTTTCTCTTCTGTTCCATTTGTGCATTGATATGAAGATCAGAGTCATTGACTTGAATGCAATTTAGAATCTCGATACAAACAATGAGACATTAAACACTTTCTGGCCCTCTAGAATTTGTATTCAGACTCTTCTTTTTTCAGGGTATAATCACAGGCCCATCAGTATTCGAGGGATTCGTGCACACAGACTGCCTCTGTCAAAATTGTAGCAAGTTAATGCACTCTAGTATAGCTTGGTTGTGCAAATTATTGCCTTAGAAGAAGGATGTAATGTGGCGTTTTGACATATGCTAGTTTATATGGAGCACAATCTCTCTCTCTCTCTCTTTTTTTTTTTTTTTTTTAAGTCTTTGGGTTTCAACTTAGTCACTTGAAGATTTGAAAAATGAAATTAAACTTTAAAAAACAAGAGAAAAATATATGAGCATAGAAATAATGACCTAAAATCACAAAGAAAGGCAGAAAACAAAATCACCATCATATTATGGCCAAACAAGAGGAGAGAAGATTTTAATGGAGATACAAACTTTGGACTTTCCTTCCCAACTTGCCCAACTGATAAATAATATTGCTAACATTTATTCATTTCCTGAGACTTAACATGTATTGCTTTCTCTCATCACTTTGCCAATTTTCTTCAAAGAAAACTACTATTTCAAGTTCTTTATGAATCCTATAACCTCTATAAGCTTAAGTTTCTTCATAGGTAAAATGGGAATAATTATGTCTACCTTGTGGAGTAAGTATGAAGGTGAGAAATAAGATATGAAAATTACATAATAGTGTCAGGAACATAATAGAAGTCATCACTACTTTTACTACCCAAAAGCTATACCTGGACATGTAAGTTGGAATAAAATATCAAGGCTGATTTCAGACTAATTCAAACATAAGAATACATTTTCTTACAGATTTAAGGTAATTGAGGTAAATGTTAAATCATTTATTTGAATTATCAAGATACATAAATTGTTTCAGTTTTCCACTTTACATGTCCAGATAGGGCTTCTATACATACCCCTGGAGTAACCCAGAGACTTTTAAAACTTTGCTCATTATTGAAAGTCCTCCGCTTAAGTTTAACCAATCTTGCAATTGGTTATTGCATTATATTGGTCCAATATAATGCAGGACCAGCTCCATTCATTAGCAGGGTTGCTGCCTCAAATGTCAAAAAACAAGCTAAACCAATAAATAGCATAAATAATTATCCCTCATGTCATTTTAATCAGTAAATCCGAAATTTGACTAAATCAGAAGTAATAGAAAAAAAGGGTCCTCTTTATTTCAAATAAAGATATTTTCTGAATATCTTCTGAATTATACCATTAAAATATAATCTTTAAGAACATGCTAAGAAAATATGCAGGGAAGAAAATAAAATCTGCAAGAAGCTAAAGGCAGAAATGACTTTGCCTACCTAAAATTTTAAAAAAAAAAAAATCTGTGTTTTTGTTTCTTGGGTCAATCTTACAAGCAATTGTTCAGGGAAAGGAGAATAATAGCAAAAGCTTTTCTCAAAAAGAAAAAAAAAGTGATTTTTTAAAGACTACATTTTTATTTAAAAACTATAAAATACTGTGCATACATGAAGGATCATTGAATAAAATTTAAGATTAGAAAATTACCAACTTCACATTTATATCATAAATATCAAAGCAGCAGCATTGGTGTTAAGGAGTTTGCACTGAACCAAATCAGGACATTTTGACATGAATCCCTAAAAGGGCACTGACTGATCCTGAGGGTCTCATAATTCTTATCTGTAAAAGAAGAGAAACAAACTAAATTAGACTCTTCTTATTCCTGCAGCTATAACACCCTATAATTCTTTTGTAACACTTTTATCATGTAATTCACCTTTGGTCCAGGAGAAGTAATCATAATACAAATTTAATCTTAGAAGCAATTATTTTCATTGCTGTTGGGCTACATCAGGACTCCCTAGATTATGACACTAGACATAAAATAAGAAGGGGGAGGCCACTACATAAACACTGGAATTAAGAATGAAGGTGTCTAGAAAACTTCTGAGAAAAAAAAGCAACTCAAAAGAAAAGGGCTGTCAGATTTGGGTAGTTCTTATAGAAACCACCACAAAAGAGCAGGTTTATTGTCCAGAGGCAAGTAGACTGGGACAAAAAGGAAGTAGAAATGTTTTTGTCCAGGTGAATATTAGTCTCAGAAATGGATTTTATTTGGTTAAGATATAAAGTTTTCTAAGAAAAAAACTCTTAGAAAAGACTAAGTCAGGCCTGGCACCGTGGGTCATACCTCTAAACCCAGCACTCTGGGAGGCGGAGGCAGATGGATTGCCTGAGCACAAAAGTTCAACACCAGCCTGAACAACAGCAACACCTGTCTCCACTGGAAAGAAAGAATAAAATGGTGGGCACTGGGGTAGGTGTATGTAGTCCCAACTACTTGGGAGACAGAGGCAAGAGGATCACTTGAGGTCAGGAGTTTGCGGGGAGCTGTGACAATACAGCACTCTACCCAGAGTGACAAAGTGAGACTTTTCTAAAAAACAAAAGATAGAGAGAACAAGACTAAGTCAAAATTTATGTAACAAGTGAGCAAGTTTGCCTTTGCTTGTGTGTTTGTTTGTTTTATTTATTTTTTTATTGTTGAGGATTCATTGAAGTTCACTGTTTCAAGAAAAGTGAGGCTATTCCCAGAATGAAACTGAAAAAATACAATTCAACTTAATGTCAGATGTTTATCAATAGCTTCGTAACCACCAAACCATTTTACTTCATATTTGGCTTGTGGTTAACCCTTTAGCACAAATATATTCATAGATACAAAGGGAAAAGAGCATTTTATGAAATTCACCTGATTTTTAAAAATCAGATCTGATAATTATTCATCAAAGAAAGCTGTGAACTCAGAACTTGCAAAGTCATCCTGCCTTCAAAATGAACAGGATCAAAGGGTTTAGAGAACATAAATACTTTCAGACAGGAAGACACCACATCAAGCAGCTATTACAAATGACCACGTTAGAGGATTAAATCATCTTTGTTAAACTGAACTTTTTATACATAACTTTTATTTCACTTTTTCCGATGATGAAAGTAACACTTGTTAATTGCAGAAAAACTAAGCATCTAAAGTTTTAAAGAAAAACTTAATATCATCAGATATAATCAGTGGTAAATGTTGGTGAATTTCCTTCTGATCTGTTTTCTTTGTATATATTTTAGTTAGTTGAGCTCTTCTATATATAAGAATTAGACAGTGTTTTTCATATCTAATACGTCAACATAAGCATTTTCCTTGGTTTATTAAATACTTCATTATACATCCTCTTAATGGCAATATATTTCACCTAACTCTTTTCCCATTAAGATTATCATTTTTTTTTTTTTACTATTTTAAACTATTGCTATATTAAATGTTTGTGCAATTTGAAACACTAATTGGTTGTGTTGGTTTTTGGAGGTGGGGCAATTCAAACTGAGTATACTCTAATGAGTTAAAATAAATGGCATGAACATTTTCAGGTGTTGCTATCTATTGCCAAACACTATACAACATAATAAATTCAATACATAAAGAGATAATCTTCTCCCTACCCTACATATATGATATTTGCTGAAAACCAATTCCATCTAATGAACCACAATGATCTGATGCCAAGATATGATATAGGCCTAGGATTTATATTTTCAATTTTTAATATATAATCTGGCCTCACTAAATTGTGTAATAATTTTTATAGATATGTCAATGTTCTCTAAAAGGCAGTTAAGTGTCCTCTTTCTGATTCTTAGAGAACATTTCATTTTTTTTTGAAACTTAATTTTATTAGATGCCAAAACCTTGCAAGGAGCAAAAGATAAATGCTGAACTTAAATATTTCATCTTATTAATTTCAATCATCTCCATTCAAATGAAAAGATCCTTTCTCTTAAATCTAATCTAGTCAAATCTAATTTATTGATAGAAGTCCGTGTATGTCCCTGTGCAGGAAACAATAAAACTACAGGCCTGTCCCTACAGATGGAGGGAAATGTATCAGTGAACCTTCCATTTCATATTCTTAAACTACTCAAGACTTTCAATAAGAGACATCATGAAGAGAGCTCATCAGGAGGGAAAAAGGGGGAAAGTTTATGGCAAAACAAGAGGGGTGAATACCCAGAGATATACATATACAGAGGCCAACATCTTAAGATATTTTTTCATACCTAATTCCAACAAGTTGAGTCAACAGAAAGCCCTCTTACAGTCTTGTTTCCTAGGGCTTTGTAACAGGCTTACTATTTGGGCTTCAAGGAACCCTCAAGAGCTACAGTGGACTCATCTAGAACATATGAAAAAGTACTGAAAAGTTCAGAATCAAACCTCAAAGCCTTTATTGACAAACTTTCAGTACTAAAATGAAATGTTGATATCAAAACATAATTATAGGTAAATTTACAATAAATTATTCTGCCTAGTTACTGATGAGTAATAATGAAACAGTTAAGGAAATGGGAAGCTAAAACATCCTTGTGTGACTTGAGGCACATAGGAAAGAGGGCAACACAGGCAGCTCTTTCCATTCAAATGCAAATGATCTTTATAAGGAAGCCATGCCCCATCCTAGTATGTCAAGGGCAGAACTACAAAGCCAGAATGAATGTAGTAGTATCTAATTCTCTCTTGTTCTATAATTTACAGAAAATTGCCCTGTGTTTCATTTTTTTATTTGGCACAATAGGCAAAGAAGAGCACCAGCTCTGAGCTAAGTGAACCACTGAGTACTGAAGATAAAAACATGGGTAAAATGTAATTTCTTTCCTCAAGGCATTTATTATCTCACACTATTTTAGGGCAGAAAAATAAAAGCTGTACTGTGACCAGCTGGGTCTGTCATCCATATTTCAGTAAGTACTCATATCATTTTTTTGTACAGATACAAATAATCAAGTCACATATATTATCTCACTTAATGTCCATAAAATCCCTGTACGGTGGGTATCTTTTATTGTTCCCATTCATCAACAAACACACACATGCTAGAGTCATGTGACAAGACCAAAGAGCCCCAATTTTCGACAAAGCTTCCTTGGAACACTAAGCCATGGGGCCAGAGATTCAGATAATTCAGATGTCACCCTTCTGATATTGCCACCATCACAGTGATGATATCTTGATAAGTAACAATTAAATAGCCTTAATTACTGAGACATATAAAAACATCACTCATCAGAACAGTTATTTCAGGTCCACAGAGCACTTTCTGATTATCCACTGTCAACTGAGGAATTTACTCCCATGGTTGTCTCCTTCTTTCCTAATCAATATATCCCCTTTTTTCAACTAATGTCTGTCTTCCTCCTGGTCACAATGACAATTGTTTCCTTACTCACTTTTGATTCACTTTCAACCATTTCTAATCTGACTTTCACTCCAAGCACACCAATTTACCTGCTTTTGTCCAGAACTAAGGGACACATAGATGTCCTTATTATATTCCCTGTCAGCTAAATTTACTGGGGTTACTCAAGCCTTTCTTGACTCCTTGTTTTATTCCTCTTTCACGGAACTCTTCCCAAGCTCACTATGTCCAAGGGTTCTTCTTTCGCTCCTTCGATGAATTCACTGCTGAATGCTAAATTGATTCATTTCTTGGTCCTATACTTTTCTCAGAATATACCCTACTCTAGGTAATCTCATTAACATTAGTAGCTTTATATACACCACCTTTATACTGATGACTGCCAAAGACTTCTCATCTGAGTACCCAGATATATAACCAATGTGTCCTTGACATTTCTACTTGGCTATCAAATGAGTATCTTGATTTCCACTAAGGTCCTCCCCCAAATGTACTTCTTCTCTTAATTTTCCATTTCAGAAAATTAATCCATAATTTCATGCAATTGCTAGACAAAAACTATGAAAAATTGATTCCTCATATTTCCTACTTTTCCCTCATTCAACTCATCCTTAAATGCCTTCAATTAAACCTCCAAAATAAAGTTTGGATTTTTCCATTACTATCGCTACTATTCTTGTCTAAAACACTATATATCTCATATATATATTCTTATTGTAGCTTTCTATCTGATCTTTCTACTTTACTTCAGCCCTATCCCTCAAAAAAAAACACATTAACTTGGGCAGCACCTGTGGCTCTAGGGAGTAAGGGCACTGGACCCATATGCCAGAGGTGGCAGGTTCAAACCCAGCCCCGGCCAAAATTGAAAAAAAAAAAACACACTAATTCAATGATATGTATTTATTAAGAACATACTATGTGCTAATGAATTTTCCACTTCCTGAGGATATAAAAACAACAAAATCTGACAGCCAGTGGAGGGGAGGAGTAACATGGCAGCCAAGTAACAGCTTCCTTGTAACAGGGCATGGACTCTTTGAAACCCTAGTCCAAAGACATGGTAACTTAAAGAGCAAGAAGAAGTGAAAGGAAAATTAGGGCAAGGAAACAGAGGAAGAATCCTCATAAGGAAGAATCAGCAGAAAAATTCTGGTAACATGAAAAAACAGTCCAGAGCAACCCCACCCCCCAAGGGACTGTGAGGTAGCTATGGCAGAGGATTCCACCTATAAAGAAATGTTAGAAATGACAGAAAGGAAATTTAGAATACAGATGATGAAAACAATGAAGGAAATGATGGAAACAATGAAGAAAACTGCTGATAAAGTGGAAAATAACCAAACGGAAATTCAAAAACAGAATCAAATGAGACATGAAGGATATGAAGAATATAGAAAGCATATAGCAGAGCTGAAGGAACTGAAGCAGTCAATTAGGGAACTTAAAGATGCAATAGCAAGTATCAACAATAGACTAGAGCATGCAGAAGAAAAAGCAGAGGACAAAGCTCTTGAGATAACTCAGATAGTTTAAAGAGGTAGAAAAGAAGAGAGAGGAAGCAGAACATTCACTGACAGAATTATGGGACTTCATGAAGCATTCAAACATAGAGTTAGGTATCCCAGAAGGGGAAAAAGAATGCCCCAGGGGACTGGAAGCCATACTAGAGAATACTATAAATGAAAATTTCCCAAATGTCACCAAAGATTATGACACACTCCTTTCAGAGGTATACTGGACCCCAGGTTGGCTTAACTCTAACTGAGCTTCTCCAAGACACATTGTGATGAATCTGTTGAAAGTCAAGACAAAAGAAAAGATTCTTCAAGCTGCCAGGAGTAAGCGCCAGTTGACCTACAGGGGCAAATCCATCAGGGTGACTGCAGACTTCTCTAATGAAACTTTCCAAGCAAAGAACAATGGTCATCTAACTTTAATCTACTAAACAGAACAATTTCCAGCCCAGAATTCTGTATCCTGCTAAGCTAAGCTTTAAAATCAGAGAAATAAAATCGTTTACTGATATACAAACTTTGAGGAAATTCGCCAGAGCAAGACCAGCTCTACAGGAAATACTTCAACCTTTTCTACACACTGACCATTACAACAGATCAACAGCAAAGTAGGAACTCAGAATTTAAAAGACAGAACCTAACTTCCATAATGATGCAAACTATAAAACTAAGCAATGGACTCTAACAAAATAAGATGAATAGAACACTACCGCACTTATCAATTATCTCAATAAATGTTAATGCCTTGAATTCCCCACTGAAGAGGCATAGATTGCCTGACTGGGTTAACAAACAAAAGCCATCCATTTGCTGTCTGTAGGAAACACACCTAGCTTCAAAAGACAAATTAAAACTCTGAGTTAAGAGTTGGAAGACAATTTGTCAGCCAAACGAAATTCAGAAGAAAAGAGGAGTTGCAATCTTATTTTCAGATATATGTGTATTTAAAGCCATTAAAGTCAAAAAAGACAAAGAGGTCACTTTATATTGGTCAAGGGAAAAAATACAACAAGAAGACATTTCAATTCTAAATATTTATTACAAGTTAAATGTTCCAAGATTCTTGAAACAGACTTTACCTAGTCTGATCAAAATGATATCCTATAACACCATAATAACTGGGGACTTTAACACTCATCTTACAGAGCTAGAAAGCTCCTCTAAACAGAAATTAAACAAAGATATAAGGGACTTAAATGAGACTCTAGAACAACTATGCTTGATAGACGCATATAGAACACTCCATCCCCCCCAAAAAGAATATACATTCTTCTCATCACCCCATGGAACATTCTACAAAATTGATCATATCCTACGACACAAAACAAACCTCTGCAGGATCAAAAGAATTGAAATTTTAAAGTGTATCTTCTCAGACCACAAGGCAATAAAGGTGGAACTCAACTCCAACAAAAATGTTCAACCCCACACAAAGGCATGGAAACTAAACAACCTTCTGTTGAATGTGACACTTGGGTGCAGGAAGAAATAAAAGAAGAAATCATTAACTTCCTTGAGCATAACAACAATGAAGACACAAGCTACCAAAACATGTGGGATACTGCAAAAGCAGTTCTTAGAGTAAAATTTATTGCTTTAGATGCCTGCATTTGAAAAACAGAAAGAGAGTGCGTCAACAAACTCACCAAGCCATCTTATAGAATTGGAAAAAGAAGAACAATCCAAGCCTAAACCCAGCAGAAGAAAAGAAATATCCAAAATTAAATCAGAGATCAATGAAATTGAAAACAAAAGAACCATTCAGAAAATTAATGAAACAATGAGTTGGTTTATTGAAAAAATAAATAAAATAGACAAACCTTTGGCTGGACTAACTAGAAATAGAAAAGTAAAATTTCTAATAACCTCAATCAGAAATGATAAAGGGGAAATTACAACTGATGCCACAGAGATACAAGATATCATCTCTGAATACTACCAGAAACCCTATGCCCAGAATTTTAACAATGTGAAGGAAATGGATCAATATTTGGAATCACCCTCTCCCTAGACTTAGCCCAGAAGACATAGAGCTACTGAAGAGACCAATTTCAAGCACTGAGATTACAGAAACAATAAAAAATCTTCCAACAAAAAAATGTCCTGGCCCAGATGGCTTCACACCAGAATTCTATCAAACCTTCAAGGAAGACCTTATTCCCATACTGCAGAAATTATTCCAAAAAATTAAGGAGGAAGGAATCTTCACCAACCTGTTCTATGAAGAAAACATCACCCTGATACCAAAATCAGGAAAAGACCCAACTAAAAAGGAGAATTTCAGACCAATTTCACTCATGAATATAGACACAAAAATTCTCAACAAAATCCTGCCCAATAGATTACAGCTTATCATCAAAAAAGCCAAACATCATGATCAAATAGGTTTCATACCAGGGATGCAAGGCTCGTTTAACATATGCAAGTCCATAAACGTTATCCACCATAACAGCAGAAGCAAAAACAAAGACCATATGATCCTCTCAATAGATGCAGAAAAAACATTCAATAAAATTCAGCATCCCTTTCTAATTAGAATACTGAAGAGCATAGGCATACGTGGCACATTTCTTAAATTGATCAAAGCTATCTATAACAAACCCACAGTTAATATTTTACTGAATGGAGTAAGACTCAAAGCTTTTTCTCTTAGAACTGGAATCAGACAAAGTTGTCCTCTGTCACCTTTACTATTCAACATAGTGCTGGAAATTCTAGCCAAAACAATTAGGCAAGACAAGGAAACAAAGGGCATCCAAATGGGAGGAGAGGAGGTCAAATTCTCCTTCTTTGCTGATGATATGATCTTATACTTAGAGAACCCCAAAGACTCAACCACAAGACTCCTAAAAGTCATCAAAAAATACAGTAATGTCTCAGAATATAAAATCAAGGTCCACAAATCAGTAGCCTTTATATACAGCAATAACAGTCAAGATGAGAGACTAATGAAGGACACAACTCCCTTCACCATAGCTTCAAAGAAAATGAAATACCTAGGAATATACCTAACAAAAGAGGTGAAGGACCTCTATACAGAAAATTATGAAATCCTAAGAAAGGAAATAGCAGAGGATATTAAAAAATGGAAGAACATACATGCTCATGGCTTGGGAAGAATCACCATTGTTAAAATGTCTATACTTCCCAAAACGATCTACAGGTTCAGTACCATCCCTACTAAAATACCAACATCGTACTTTCAAGACTTGGAAAAAATGATTCTGCATTTTGTATGGAACCAGAAAAAACCCCAAATAGCTAATGCAGTTCTTAGTAACAAAAACAAAGCCAGAGGCATCACCATACCAGATCTTAGGCTGTACTACAAAGCTGTAGTGGTCAAGACAGCATGGTGTCAGCACAAAAATAGAGACATAGACATTTGGAATTGAATAGAAAACCAGAAAATGAAGCTAATATCTTACAACCACCTAATCTTTGATAAACCAAACAAGAACATATCTTGGGGAAAAGACTCCCTATTCAATAAATGGTGCTGGGAAAACTGGATATCCACATGTAAAATACTGAAACTGGACCAACACCTTTCTCTACTCACAAAAATTAATTCAAGATGGATAAAAGACTTAAATTTAAGGCATAAAACAATAAAAATCCTCAAAGAAAGCATAGGAAAAACACTGGAAGATATCAGCCTGGGGAAAGACTTCATGAAGAAGACTGCCATGGCAAATGCAACAACAACAAACATAAACAAATGGGACTTAATTAAACTGAAAAGCTTCTGTACAGCTAAGGAGACAACAACCAATGCAAATAGACAACCTATACCATGAGAAAGGATATTTGCATATTTTGAATCAGACAAAAGTTTAATAACTGTGATCTATAGAGAACTCAAATTAATCCACATGAAAAAAGCCAACAATCACATATATCAATGGGCAAGAGACATGAACAGAACCTTCTCTAAAGAAGACAGATAAATGGCTAACAAATATATGAAAAAATTCTCATCATCCCTAATTATTAGAGAAATGCAAATCAAAACCACCCTGAGATACCATCTAACCCCAGTGAGAATGGCCCAAGTCACAAAATCTCAAAACTGCAGATGCTGGCATGGATGTGGAGAGAAGGGAACGCTTTTACACTGCTGATGGAACTGCAAAGTAATACAACCTTTTTGGAAGGAAGTATGAAGACCCTCAAAGAACTCAAGCTAGACCTCTCATTTGATCCTGAGTCCCATTACTGGGCATCTACGCAGAAGGAAAAAAATTCTTTTATCATAAGAACTCTTGCACTAGACTGTTTACTGCAGCTCAATTTATAATCAACAAAATGTGGAAACAGTCTAAATGCCCACCAACCCTGGAATGGATTCACAAGCTGTGGTATATGTATACAATGGAATACTATTCAGCCATTTAAAAAATGGAGACTTTACAGCCTTTGTATTAACCTGGATGGAAGTAGAACACATTATTCTTAGTAAAGCATCACAAGAATGGAGAAGCATGAATCCTATGTACTCAATTTTTATATAAGGACAATTAATGACAATTAATGACATGGTGGGGTGGGAGAAGGGGAGAGCAGAGAGAAAAAGAAAGAGGGAGGGTGGGGGAAAGAAAGAGCAGAGAGAGGGAAGGAGCAAGGGGGGTGGGGTCTTGGTGTGTGCCACAGCTTTGGGGGGCAAGTCATGATTGTAAGAGGGACTTTATCTAACAAATGCAATCAGTATAAAACAAAATCTTAATTGTTATACAACTCTCATTCTAGTGGGAACGGCAAAATTGTGTAAATAAGTAAATGTACACAGTATTTGAGGTGGTGATAAGTACTAAGGTGAAAACTAAACAAACAGAGATTTAAAATCCCAGGTAAAAGTAGGTTGTAATATAAATATAGTAATTGAGTACATTCTTGATACAGCTAAGAGGGTTACCATTTTTTTCTTTTTTCAGTATAAGTTCATGTCACTACATACCTTAAAAAAATTCTCTTGAATCACATTAAAATTGGAGTAAAATTCAAAACGCTTACTTTGGTTTACATTCTCATACTTTCCCATCTGCCTTCCCAAACTCTCCCTCATCTCCAGACTGTACCTGGAAGCTTCTCAGCACTCTAAAGTTTCTGCTTCCAGGCTCTGCATAGCCATTCCCCCTACCTGGAGCACTGTCTCTCAGATCTACGTTTAGCTGACTCCTTCTCTTCCCTTCGGTCTCAGCTCAGATGTCACCTCCAGAAGCCAGAAAAGTGGCCTGCAAGATGGAGTCCAATCAGCAAAGCTGAAGCAGGACAGCTGACCTGTTCTGTTCAGCTCACATTCTTTCCCACACATTCTCCCCTGATTATCTGGTTAAGGTTTCACCATGACTGTGAGCATGTTTATCTCAGGAGACTTAGAGGAAGCAGTCACACATAGACAATAGGTGTGATATTGGTAGCATACAGGTTACTTAGATAATATGATGTTTTCTTTGATGATTCTCTTAGATAATTTGTTAAAGTGAAAATTACCTTTACATTGTTTAAGCATTTTTCGTTGTTAGAGTGAAGACTACTTTGATGTAGTTTTCTGTTAGATAAAGTTTAAATTTTAAATTTAAGTTTTAAATTTTTGTTTCCTGGTGGAATACCAGGAAACAAACCTGGAAACTTTAAACTTTTTTTTTTCCTCTCTTTTTATTTTTTTTTTATTTTTTTTTTTTTACTGTTGGGGATTCATTGAGGGTACAAGAAACCATGTTACACTAGTTGCATTTGTTGGGTAAAGTCCCTCTTACAATCGAGTTTTGCCCCCAAAAGATGTGGCACTACTTTGATGTAGTTTTCTGTCAGATAAAGTTTAAATTTTCCTTCCAGCTATGGAAAATTTAAACTTTATCTGACAGAAAACTACATCAAAGTAGTCTTAGTAGTCATTAATAATAAAAATTATTAAAATTGTGACTGAGACAGAACAGTCTTTGAGAGACTACACTCATGGTTCTCCAGAATTGCTGGCCTTCTAAGAAAGTTTGGTTGACCTAATCCCCCTCTCTGCATCTGACTGACAGTGACAGGTGACCAGACCTTCTTTGTCTGGTAACACTCCCATGAGATGCCTCTCTTTCTTTTTTTTTATTTATTTATTAAATCATAGCTGTGTACATTAGTGCAATCATGGGGTACAGTGTGCAGGCTTCATATACAATCTGAAATATTTTCATCCAACTGTTCAACATAACCTTCATGAGATTTTCTCATTTATTATGTGAAAACATTTGTGTTCTGCATTTAGTAGGTTTCACCTGTCCCTTCTAA
>CAUYRH010045754.1:0-21446 GCA_963574655.1 Perodicticus potto
TTCATGATCAGAACACTTAAGAAAATGGGGATAGAAGGGACATTTCTTAAACTGATAGAGGCCATCTATAGCAAACCCACAGCCAATATTATATTGAATGTAAATTGAAATCATTTCCACTCAGATTAGGAACCAGGCAAAATTGCCCATTGTCTCCACTGCTTTTTATCATTGTAATGGAAGTTTTAGCCATTGCAATTAGGCAAGAAAAGGCAATCAAGGGTGTCCATGTACAGTCAGAAGAGATCAAACTTTCACTCTTTGCAGATGATATAATTCTATATCTCGAAAACACCAGGGATTCTTCTACAAAACTCTTAGAAGTGATCAAGGAATACAGCAGCATCTCAGGTTACAAAGTCAACACTCATAAATCTGTATCCTTTATATATACCAACAATAGCCAAGCTGAAAAAACAGTCACAGGCTCTACTTGATTCACAATAGTGCCAAAGAAGATGAAATATTTGGGAGTTTACCTAACAAAGGACATGAAAAATCTCTATAAAGAGAACTATGAAACTCTAAGAAAGGAAATAGCTGAAGATGTTAACAAATGGAAAAGCATACCATGCTCGTGGATGGGAAGAATCAACATTGTTAAAATGTCCATACTACCCAAAGCAATATACAATTTTAATGCAATCCCTATTAAACCTCCATTGTCATACTTTAAAGATCTCAAAAATATAATACTTCGTTTTATGTGGAATCGTAAAAAAACCTCAAATAGCCAAGACATTACTCAGAAATAAAAACAAAGCAGGAGGAATCACACTACCAGACCTCAGACTATACTATAAATCAATAGTGATCAAAAGAGCATGGTACTGGCACAAAAACAGAGAGGTAAATGTATGGAACAGAATAGAGAACCAAGAGATGAACCCGTTATTTGATCTTTGAAAAGCCAATTAAAAATATTCAATGGGGGAAAAGATTCCCTATTTAACAAATGGTGCTGGGTGAACTGGCTGGTGACCTGTAGAAGACTGAAACTGGACCCACACCTGTCCTCATTAAGTAAGATAGACTCTCACTGGATTTAAGATTTAAACTCAAGACATGAAACTATAAAAATATTAGAAGAAAGTACAGGAAAAATTCTTGAAGGAATTGGCCTGGGTGACTCTTTTATGAGGAGGACTCCCCGGGCAATTGAAGCAACAAAAAAAATACACTACTGGGACCTGATCAAACTAAAAAGCTTCTACACAGCCAAGAACACAGTAAGTAAAGCAAGCAGTCAGCCCTCAGCATGGGAGAAGATATTTGCAGGTTATGCCTCCGACAAAGGTTTAATAACCAGAATCTACAGAGAACTCAAACATATTAGCAAGAAAAGAACAAGTGGTCCCATCTCAGGGTGGGCAAGGGACTTGAAGAGAAACTTCTCTGAAGAAGACAAGTGCACGGCCTACAGACATATGAAAAAATGCTCATCATCCTTAATCATCAGAGAAATGCAAATCAAAACTACTTTGAGATATCATCTAGCTCCAGTAAGATTAGCCCACATCACAAAAATCCCAAAACCAGAGATGTTGGCATGGATGTGGAGAAAAGGGAACACTTCTACATTGCCAGTGGAAATGCAAACTAATATATTCCTTTTGGAAAGATGTTTGGAGAATATTTAAGGATCTAAAAATAGACCTGCCATTTGATCCTACAATTCCTCTACTAGTTATATATCCAGAAGACCAAAAGTCACATTATAACAAAGATATTTGTACCAGAATGTTTATTGCAGACCAATTCATAATTGTTAAGTCATGGAAGAAGCCCAAGTGCCTATCGACCCATGAATGGATCAATAAATTGTGGTATATGTACACCATGGAATATTGTGTAGCCTTAAAGAAAGATGGAGACTTCACCTCTTACTTGTTTACATGGATGGAGCTTGAACATATTCTTCTCAGCAAAGCATCTCAAGAATGGAAGAAAAAGTATCCAATGTACTCAGTTTTACTATGAAACCAATTACCTTATAAGAAGAAGGGGAAAGCAGAGAGGGAGGGGTGGGGGGAGGATGGTTGGAAGGAGAGTAATTGGTGGGGACCACATCTATGGTGCATCTTACAAGCGTACATGTGAAATTTACTAGGTGTAGAATATAAATGTCTTAACTCAATAACTAAGAAAATGCCATGAAAGCTATGTTAACCAGTTTGATGAAAACATTTCAAATTGTATACAAAACGAGCACATTGTACCCCATGATTGCATTAATGTACACAGCTAAGATTTAATTTAAAAAAATTTCAAAAATGTCAGCACTGGCCAGAGATTGGTAGGCTCAAACCAGAGTATATCTCCTGTATATATTTATAGGCCATAAACAGCTATGTCTTTCTCATGGTTCCAGCTCCTTCTAGAAAGCTTCAGCTCTTGGACTTGGTAAAAACTACTATTATTTTGTCCTTTAGTTGTATGGGGTGGTAGAGACTTCCTGCTCGTTTTAGTCTCTGGATTGCTTCATGGTCCCTCCCAGCACTTCTAAGATATTTGAAAATAATCCCTAGGCTTTTATTTCTCTGCCTATATCCTTAATTCTTCTAAGCATCTTACATATATTGACTCATTAATCTATAAAAAGTTTTTTGAGATGAATATTACTATTTCCCCCATTTTAGAAACAAATAAACCAAAGTAAGTAGAGATTAAATAGTTTATTTAAAATCTAACAGAAAATGGTGGCCTGAAATCAAGGCAATCAATTTCCAGGGCCTACATTCTTAACCACTAAATCACATTGCCTCTCATCAGAATCAGATCATTCACCCTTGACTCCAAACATTTCCAACGGACGGATTCTTCCCTGATCTCTGGGCTCAAGGTCATTGGCATTCTGCCAAATGTGTCTGGTGATTCTTCTATTTTTAGTAGGGCAAGTGGCCAAGGAACTGCTTGTTTTACCCTTCATGAACCCCTAAGATTCATTTGCTTTCTCTGGTTTGTGTTTTCTCCCCTCTGCTTCATTTACAGGCTTCCTACCAGGGTCATTCACTAGGTTCTCTTGGTCCCATTAGTACACTTAGTGTCACCAGAAGTGCCTACTATCTCAATTCTGCTTTTTACTAGGCCCCTCAGTACATAATGACAAGTCAGAGATAAATCACATAACACATCTGTGATCATAACAATGAGTGGAATACTCTCCAGAAAAGCTCCACCATCTTCCCCCGTATAAACACTGTTGCACTAAATACACACTGGCTCTCCACTTGGGATTCTGTGAATACATCATATAATTTTTAATTTCTATATTTTTTCTCTTATCGTCTTCTTTATTTGAAATGTCCTTTCCTTCTTGCATCTCCTGGCAAACTCTTACTCATCTTGAAAGGCAAGTTCTAGCTTAAACGCTATCTATTTTGAGAATTTTCCATGATTCCACTTTTCCTACCCCAGCCCAGACAGAATAAATTACTTCCTGCTTTTGGTTTTCATATCATCTTGTTCATTCCTCTGATTCAGTTTTTAGCATGTACATGTCTGTGTCCCAAATAAACTTGACAGTAGAGAGCATCTCTTTGTTATTGTATTTTTTTAACACCTGATACATGTTCAGAAAATTTCCAAGTTGAATCAGAGCAAGCAGTTTTGTTGACCTCTACTCTAACAAATCTAGAAGCCGGATGATGACAAGTAAGCAACATTTAGTGAATGCTAAGTGGGTGTAAATTTCTTCCTTATAGACTTGGTTTTTGCTCTTTTAACTTGGTATAATATAGGAGATTTGGTGATTTTATGATAAATAATTTGTTTTCTGGATAATAAACTCTAAATTAAAATTTTCTGTATGTGACAATGGACAAATTTACTTAAATATCTTCTTTCCCCTCTTTACAACCACCTTGCAACATTATTTTGAGGAAAGATGATTTAATGGCAGCAGAATATTATTTTTGAAATGTAACTCCTGGGAAGTACCCAGGGACAGAGGATAGGTACTACTAGATCAGAAATAAGTTACAAATGTGATCATTGTTAATGTGAACTATTTAAGACAAATAGAGTTTACTGTTTTGGTGGTAGGGAGAAATAATTGATATGTATAATTTTACCCCATGCACACACAAGTTGGGTATTTTATATGTGACTTTTACTGTGGGCATTATAAGGGCCATTTTCCAAATAGTTAAGTGGTTTAATTAATAGCTAATATGAGTTAATCATCAAAAATTTTTCAAATTGCCAAACCAATAAGTTCCCAGTCTTTTTTTTTTTTTTCAGAGTCTCACTATGTCACCCTTGGTAGAGTGCCATGGCGTCACAGCTCACAGCAGCCTCCAACCCTTGAGCTTAAGTAATTCTCTTGCCTCAGCCTTCCAAGTAGCTGGGACTACAGGTGCCCACCATGATGCCTGTAGCTATCTTTTTGTTGCAGTTGTCATTGTGTTTAGCTGGCCCTGGGCCAGTTTCAAACCCGTCAATCTCAGTGTATGTGGCCAGTGCTGTAACCACTGTGCTATGGGTGCTGTGCCAAGTTCCCAGTCTTATTATCTTTAAATAGTTTATTAAGTTGGTCATTTACCAAATTGGTTTAGCAGTCAGATAAACAGATTCATTGCAGTATCAAAAAAGTGAAGTGGATCCTAGTTCATTAGGGTTACTATAACAGAATACCATAGACTGGGTAGCTTATAAACAACAATAATTATTTTCCACAGTTCTGGACACTGGGAAGTGCAAGATCAAGGCCTTGGCAATTTGATGTCTGATGAGAGCCCACTTTCTGGTTCATAGATGTTAGTCTTTTTGCTGTGTCTTCACATGGTGGAAGGGACATGAGACCTCTATGGGACCTCTTTTATAAGGACACTAATCCCATTCATGAGGTCTCTACCTTTATGACCTCATCACTTTTCAAAGCCCTCACCTCCAAATACCCTGACACTGGGAATTAGGTTTCAACACAGAAACTCTGGGGAAAAGCAAATATTCAGACCATAGCCTACTGTATATGTATGTTTCTTATGGTGG
This sequence comes from Perodicticus potto, assembly GCA_963574655.1. Classification (NCBI taxonomy): domain Eukaryota; kingdom Metazoa; phylum Chordata; class Mammalia; order Primates; family Lorisidae; genus Perodicticus; species Perodicticus potto. The sequence goes on from CAUYRH010045754.1 coordinate 4,993, forward strand.
TTCATTAAGTATAATCCAGACAGCCCTATCAAAAGATCATATCTGATAAGAGCTCCTGGTCCATACTGTCCTCTAGTTTTACATCTCTAATACCAGTTTTCCATTTTGTACTTTCTTGAGCTTGTATCGTGCCCACTGAACCAATTCTTTCCTTTTTAAAACTTTTCAACTTTAATATTTACTCCAACATGCTCTATGATCTCTCTTTTTGCCATTAAATTATATCAGGTGAAAAGTTTAAGCCCCTTCTTAGCTAAACAAGTAGTGTACTTTTTATTAGATGCCTAATAAATGTTAGTATGAAGTAATGTGTTAGACACCTAATAAAAAGTACACTACTTATTTGACTAGAAGTATAGCAAGAATATTAAGTAAAAGTATGATATTGTTTGTGAAAATAAAGGTTTTCATTGGTTAGAGGCAAGAGAGAACCCAAAAGGAAATGTACAAGAAGCAGGATTGTGAAGCTCAGCTGGTTTTTAGATATGGATGGAACCTCTTTGACATCACAAAGGGATTATAAGTATCTCTTATAAGAGGAAGAGGTGTCCAGTGATTGTGCAGACAAGGGCTTCTCTGACTATGGTCAATGCTTTATGAGAATTTAGGATATCTGAAAAAAATGAAACAATAGCCAGTGTAAGGAGTCGGGACTGCAGTAACACATCTCCATAGAAACTATGAATAAGGCATGCCACATAAGTATTCCCTACATGTCATACCCTGCACACATATACATACAAGTATAAAAAAGTACACATATCAAGTTGTTTGTTTTTATTAAAATGAGACTATGTTATGCATTTACTGTGTTTCTTATTCTCCCAACTTATTAGCATATTATTGAAAGCACTTTCTTAATATATAGATATAACTCCTTTTGTTTTTAGTAAAGGTACCAAGATAATTCAATAGGAAAGGATTATTCTCCACATATGGACAACTGTATAACCATATGAAAAAGAATGAATTTTTACCCCTTTCCTTACACTATATACAAAAATTACTTTAGTTGCATAATATACCTAAATGTAAGGTTAGAATTATACCATTATTTGAAGAAAGCATAGGAGAAAATCTATATAACCTTAGGTTAAATAAAACATTCTTCAATATAATATCAAAAGCATAAGTGACAAAAGAAAACAAGTAAATTAGACTTCATCAAAATTAAAGACCTTCATGTCTCAAAGGTTCCATTGGAAATGTGAAAATATTTGCATATCATTTTATATCTAATAAGGAACTTGTATACAGAATATGTAAAGAATGGTGGTAACTCGGGTGGCCCCTGTGCCTCAGTGAGTAGGATGCTGGCCCCATATACTGAGGGTGGCGGATTCAAACGAAGCACCAGCCAAACTGCAACAAAAAAATAGCCAGCTATTGTGGCAGGCACCTGTAGTCCCAGCTACTTGGGAGTCTGGGGCAAGAGAATCTCCTAAGCCCAAGAGCTGGACGTTGCCATGAGCTGTGACAGTACAGCACTCTACCAAGGGTGACAAAATAAGACCCTGTTGTAAGGAGAAAAAAAGAAAAAAGAATGGTTGTAACTCAGCAATAAAAAGACAACCCAGTTAAAAATAAGGAAAGGATCTGAAAAGACATTACTCCAAAGAGAATGTGCAAATGGACAATAAACATATGGAAATATGTTTAACTTCACAAACCATTAGGGATGTGCATATCAAAATATGAGATACTACTTAGTGTCCACTGGGTTGGATATAATAAAAGAGATAGACAATAGCAAGCATTGCTTAGGACATGGGAAAGTGGATATTGCTAGTGGCAAGGTAAAATGGTGTAGCCTCTTTGGAACGCAGAGGTATTCTGTGGAACCATACAGTGAAATATTATTTGGAAATTATTATTCCATAACCATACAATGGAATATTATTTGGCAATAAAAAGGAACAAAGTAGTAACATGTACTTACAACGTGGATGAACCTTGAAAACTTTATGCTAAGTAAATGAAGCCAGTCCCTAAAGTCCCCATATTATATGGTCTCACTTATATGTAAATCCAGCATAGGCAAATCCATAGAGACTGACAGTAGATTAATTGTTTCCAGGGACTGAGAGATTTGGAGGGAGTGACTGCTAATGGGTACAGAGTTTCTTTATAGGGAAATAAAAATGTTCCAAAACTAATTGTGGTAGTGGTCGCACAACTCTGAATATACAAAAAACCACTAACTTGCACATGTTAAAATGGTGAATTTTATTATGTGTAAATTATATCTCAGTTTTTTAAAACCAGAATTTGATTATATTTGCAAAATTATTTTTGCTATAAAAAGGAAACATATTCACAGGTTCCGGGAATTTCGATGTAGACATATTTGTGGGGGCCATTATTCCGTCTACCACAGTTGGTTTGCTTGGAAGTAGCTGAAATTGAGATAGTCAGAGCTGGCTAGATCTTGCTGTCCTCTGTAAGTAGCAATGCAGCTCTAAAGTACTTAAGTCTACAGATGAAGACAAGATAATGCTCTTCTCAGCAGATACCAGCGTGGAAAGATGGGGATAGAAGACAAGACATCTTGTACCTTTTTTTACTGTCCCACCACTTAGATACAATGATATCACAAAAGGCCCTCCTGGAGTTAGTCAGAGCTTTGTTGTGATATCTTCTAAAGTAGGCTATCCTTCATAGTTCTCTGTTTCTTATATTGTCTAGAAAGATCACCCCATCCCAATGCTACAACCATTACCCCAACTGTTCTTATTTTTTAAGAATTTTTCTTTAAATATTAAATGCGTATGGGATTTACTTTTGTCAGTAATGTGAGGTAGGGTATGCCTTTGGTTTCTTTTAATTGGCTGGCCATGTATGCCAACACCATTTGTTAAATAATTCATTTTTTCTTTCTGAAGGACCTTAGTAAAATATTAAGTTCCATGTTTATCTCTGTTTCTGAAGTCTTTCTTGTATTCCCTGATCGCTTTCATTTTAAAGAATAAGAACCTAATGTAGAAAAAGAATTACACAAATGAAACCTTTATTACAGACTTAGACACTGAGCACAATTAGAAAGTGAAGCAAAAAGAGAGAGAGAGAGAAAAGAAAATAAAGCAATTTGGGCCATTTTCTTTATCTGCTATCACAGCACAATTTATATCGGCCTTATTGGTACAGTATAATTCACACAAATGCAAATCAAGATTGTGTATATATGTTTTTGAGGCTCTTGCACACAGAGCTGGCTGTTAAGGTACAATGTACAGTTTAAAGGTGCTGAGCAGCTTCTCTGCTTTGCAAGTATCTTCTTTACTAATAAGCAGCCTGGCCTGAGATAGCCATCATTGGAGTTACTCTCTCGTGATAAGTGTACCATGTATGAAGTCTACTCTTCTATATGAGCAGTTGAGCACAAACCCACTGGCATCCACCACCATGTTAGAATTTAAATGTAGACTTGATGGCATTATGGAATGCAAAGAATTCTATTAAATAAATTTTCCTAGCATCATTAAATATTGAGGGAGATAGGAAAAAGTTTCCAAAGTCATGACATCCTCTTACTAGAAGGAAATGGATTTCTCATTTATCCTGAAAGAAAATGTCAGGGGCAAGGTTCATGCATGTCGGTGACTCTTGACTTAGCTCTGTTGGATAATTTCCTTTTCTATACTTCTCGGCTGTTACTTATTTGGAGGTATGATGAAGAAACTTGATTTTTTTATTTTTTTGCTCCTGAGACTGTCTGCTTTCAGTATGAAATTATCTTTCTTCTTCTGAGAACTAAGATTTGAGCTTGTGTAAATGTTTTATTTGCTGAAATTTGAGTTAGTACCTTGAAGAGCATTTTCTCCTCTTAACCCATTTCAATGAAAAGGTATCCAGCAATGTTGTTTATGTAGTGACCCTGGATTTACTCTGCACTTTGCTTTCTGTATTCCAGTATATTATGAACATGGCAGGGCAGAATAGGCAACTTATATTAAGAAGAGATGTGTCCTGAACAAATTATTTAGAGCAACAATTTCCATTTTGAGATCACTTAGTTTCTTGGGACTTTTAATGGTGTCTAGTGTGTTTTCAGTAGTAACTTTATTTTCATTCTCATGGTATAACTGAGGTAGTTTGAGTTTTCTGCTCACCTGGACCCTTTTTTATACCACTGTCAGTGAAAATGATAGGTTGGAGGGAAGTCATATGGGATATAGAAAAAAAGCTAAGGTTGGGGCACTATTTGTCTATGTTTATCTGATTATTGACCAAGGCAAAGGTACCAATTAGAAATATTTATTAAAATTTTGTTTACATTAGCTTTAAATGTGTATATGTATTTAAATGTGTCATGCTGTAGAGTATAGAAGGAAACATTTTTCTTAACAGTTTTAGAAATATTATCTCCCACTGATGAAAGAAGTAGAATTATGGATAACAACAAAAATCTATTATACATGGCTTCAACCCTGACCATCTGTTCAGAATTTCAGCCATCTTGAATGTTTTTATTTAGTTGATTAGGTGTCTGGCCCAGTGCATTTGTGGATTGCTGAGAGAGCCTAGCTGATCAGATCACCTTAGTCTGACTCCTTTCTGAGCATGGTGATAACATCTTCAACTGGAATGGGAAACAACACAAAGCATTTAACAGCGATATCCCAATTAGGGAAATTCATCACTGACAGTAAAGACACTTGAAGACTAGTTTTACTAAATACTTGATATATATCAGAGTATGGAACAATTATGCAGTTGTTTCTCAGAGCTGCTGTGTTTATTTTCTTATAGAACATGGAAAAATAATACGTAGACAAAATATTTAATTTTAGTCAGTGTATAAAGGCAACTTGACATTTTTTCCAAGGTGAGCATGATTTTTGATCTTAGATAATTCTTCCCCTTGGTTGTAAATGTAATTTTCCTCCTCATTCCAGTTGATTTTGTAAAACAGCCAAACAATTTCTAATTTGCCCAATAGTGACTCTAACACATGCACCCTATTCATGGGATTATTTTACGAATATTCTAAACTTATTAAAATGTTTTTGCATGAACTTTCTTATTCCATATACTGACTACTTCTAATGTGAAAAATCTCAAATGTTTGCCACTAAAAATCAAATATTATTTTTTAATGTTATTTTTTTAAGAAGTACTTTCTCAGAGAGCAGAATGGTTACCAGAAGTTGGGGAGTCAGTAGAATGGGGAAGTGATAATCACAGGGTACAAAGGCTCAGTTAGATAGAAGAAACAAATTTGATTTTCTTTTTGAAATCTATTGCACCAGCATGGCCAATATAACTAGTAATTTAGTACTACACATTTTAATATCTTGAGAGTAAATCCCAAATGTTCTTATCACAAAAAATGTCAAATATTTGAGATAGATAGGTTAATTAGCTTGATTTAATTATTCCACATAATATTAAAAATTATAAAATTGTTTTGTACTCCATAAATGTATAAAATTGTAATACATAGTTGATAATGTATAATAATGTGTCAATTACATAATATAATTATCAATATGTATTAATAAATAAGTACTTTCTCAAATGTTTATTGCATATGATAATAATATAGCTCATCAATCATCTATTTCATTCATAGAAAAGTGACTCTGTATTCTACTGGATCAGTGATTTGGATAATTATTAAATTTTGCTATTTTAACTACATTTAGGGAAAATGAGTACTGTTTACAAATGATTTTCTAAGGTTAGAATTCTTAGCTATTTCAATGCCTACCATACAAGCAGAATACTATTGAATATGTAATTGCTTTATGCCTGTACACACAACAAACACAAGCATAAAAATTAGGTAATTGATTATCATTTTTGCATTAAATCAAGGATGGAGATTTTCTGTCCACTCATATTTTTACTTAAATTTAATATGATGAATCAGTACAGATAGAGATTTATTATGACTACAAAGTAATTAGTTTGGCTTTAGAGTTGTTCAGTCTCATTATGTTATAATCATATCATGTATACATAACTTTAATGTGAATTTTAAAACTCCTAGAAAATTTTTAATAAAAATTTTCTAGTCTATGAACTAACATAATCCATTTATTGAAGAAGTTCTTTATTTTCAGATTTCATTGAATCTAAGATTCTTTATATTGGAAAGATGCACCTTATGTACTATAAAGAAAAAATGTTCTAATTAAGCTGTGACATAATACTTTCATATCACTTAGGACCTTTATGCTTGCCAAAAGAGCTATTTTAGACCCATTTAGACATAGAACATTTTATAATTGCTTCTGAGTTTTTGTGTAACAAGAAAACAAATAAAATAATTATACTATACACACATTTGCATTCAAAACCCAATTTTTCTGAATCACTTTAAAATTCAAAATTGTTAATATCGTTTTTTCATATGTATCACCTTTTGTGTTGTCAAGAACATTAATGCTGGAGCTATTCTTAAAATAGTACTCCAGTATCTCCAGTATTTTCTTCCAAATCACTTACACACAGTCTGCCAATTTCGAAGTTGGCACTTTTTGGTCTCCCAGAATATTTTAGTGAAAGGATTTTAGAAAACAACTAGTCCTCATGTTTCTTCCTGAAATTATCTCTATAAAGTTGTAAAAGATCAAGGTATGTAATTGTCTGGTTATGTGCAAGAATATAAAACCAGGCTCGGCGCCTGTGGCTCAACGGACTAAGGCACCAGTCACATACACCTGAGCTGGCGGGTTCAAATCCAGCCCAGACCCACCAAACAACAATGGTGGCTGCAACCAAAAAATGGCTGAGCATTGTGGCAGGCGCCTGTAGTCCCAGCTACTTGGGAGGCAGAGGCAGGAAACTCGCTTGAGCCCAGGAATTGGAGGTTGCTGTGAGCTGTGATGCCATGGAACTCTATCCAGGGTGACAGCTTGAGGCTCTGTCTCAAAAAAAAAAAAAAAAAAAAAAGAATATAAAACCATTTCACTACTCAAATGACAACTACAATTTGATTGCTTCCTAGATGACAGAGGCTATACCAAGTCCCCTACTATATGAGCGATCCTGACTTCAGAAGTGTTAAAATATGAAAGACCATATTTTAGAACCAATAAAATATGGTATTAATGTTACTAAATTTTTCTATATTACAATAATTAAAAATTTTGTGGCAAAACTTTTCTGTATGTCACATCATCACCAAACCATCTGGAGCAGCACCTGTGAGTAAATCCCTGCCATAAAAACATAAGGAAATGCCCAAGCAAGAAGTAGCTCAACTGCAAAACAACATCTGCATTTTAAAATTCATCTTGTGACTTATTAAGGAGCATGGAACAGATGGTCACTAGGAACCAATAACCTATGGAAGCAAAAGGGAGTGTTTGTAGTGATTTAGAAACATTCAGGAGCGAGAGTTTTTCCTTTATTATTCTCCATAGAAAACATAATTTCAGGCTTGGCACCTGTGGCTCAACGGGCTAAGGTGCTAGCCACGTACACCTGAGCTGGCAGGTTCAAATCTAGCCCAGGCTCGCCAAACAACAATGACAGCTGCAACCAAAAAAATGGCCAGGTATTGTGGCGGGTGCCTGTAGTCCCAGCTACTTGGGAGACAGAGGCAAGAGACTCGCTTGAGCCACACCCCCCAAATTCATATGTTGAAGTCCTAACACCAAAGTGATGGGCCTTTGGGAACTAATTAGAGTTAGATGAAGTCATGATGGTGGGGCCTTCATGATGGGATTAGTGCCCTTATAAGAAGAGATACCAGAGAGTTTGCTCCCCCGACCCTGACCATGTGAGGACATAGCAAGAAGGCAGCAGTGATCAACAAGTCAAGAAGAGAGTCCTCACCAGAAACTGGTGGCACCCTGACCTCAGACTTCCAGCCTTCAGAACTGTGAGAAAATAAATTTCTATCATTTGTCACCCATTCTATGATATTTTGTATGGCAAACTGAGCAGACTAGTATAGTACTTTGAAAAGAACCTATTTAGCATTTGAGTGTTGGTTGGGTGATGTGAGGGGAAGGTCCAAGAAAGCAGAGGTTTTCTCTAGATTGAGTACTTTCAGAAAGTGGGGACAATTCCATTATTAGGTAACTTAGTAAAACGAATAAACAATCATTGATAAAGGAAAAGCAATCATTCATATTATCCAGGAGAGAGGGTGACACTGTGATCTTGGTTTTGTCTAGGCTTAGGTAAAATAATAAAGTGACCTTGTTTTGTCTCACTTTATCATGGTCTCAGAGTGACTTTGTCTGATGTTGATGTCATGTTTTTTTCTGACAGGGAAATAACCTGGCCTAACTGTGAGCACAAGGCCAGAATCTGAACTTCAGTGAAGATAAGCTAATATGTTAGACAGTTGTTGGATGTCACAATTGGATGGATTTATTTATTTATTTAAGACAGACTCTCACTCTGTCTGTCACTTTGGGTAGAGTGTCATGGTGTTATGGCTCACATTAACCTCAAACTCTAGGACTCAAGCGATCCCTTTGCGTCAGCCTCCTGAGAAGCTGGAACTATAGGCACTCATCACAATAGACAGCTAGGTTTTCTATTTTTAATAGAGATGGGGGTCTTGCTTTTGCTCAGGCTGGTCTTGAACTCTAGAACTCAGGTGATACATCCACCTTGGCCTCCCAGAGTGCTGGAATTATGGGCATGAACCACCATGCATAGCTAGTATTTTTTGAACTAACTAGAAAGTTGATTTCTAGATGTTTTATAAGAATTTTTCCTTACAATAATAAGATATTTTATTTTAATAAAAATGTATATTTAATTTAATCTTTAATTCATCAAATAAATAAAAATTAAATAGATAATAAGATCATACATGGAGAATCTTAAAATTGGAATTATGAAAGAAAGCTTAAATAGCATCTAAATCAATCTCTTATGAGTGCTCACATGCTTCTCTGCCTACAAGTTGCCCAGTTTGTGCTGGTATAGTTCCAGTAAAAAGAAAGACTTGCCTACATGGGAGAGTTCATCCCCTAAGTCAGACAGATAAACTGCACTCTGATTCTTTATATCTTCTATCCATTGGTTTTATCTGTATCTCTTAAAGTAATAGATAGCAAAACTAGTGTTTTCCATTAGAAAAGGATTTTAATCAAGGAAAAAAAACTCACACAAACTAATTCAAAGAAAAAAGGTAATTTTTTAAATGCTAAAACATGCATTCTCAAACACATTGATAAAAAATAATTCCCAAGACACAAAACCAACCTATGCCTCTAAGCTAAGCCACTAAGCTAATCCTCTCCTCATATCATCCATGTCTCATTTTTATTTCTCTCTGAGTATCTTTCCTGTTTTTTCTTTTTTTCTTCTTGCAGATCAGTTTTCTCTATTTCTCATTTTGCTCATAACTTCAGCCAACTTAAGTTGGCTTATCATGGTACTAGCTTGACACAAACTGAAATCTTAGTCCCACAAGATATTTTATCTTAAGAGCTTATGAATATTTAAATGATTTAGTCTTTTAAGGTGAGGGAATCTGCTCAGATCAGTTCACCCTATGAATTTTCTTCCTCGTGCTCGCTTCGGCAGCACATATACTAAAATTGGAACGATACAGAGAAGATTAGCATGGCCCTGCTCAAGGATGACACGCAAATTCGTGAAGCATTCCATATTTAAAAAAAAAAAAAAAAAACGAATTTTCTTCCTCAAGATCAGGTGTTTGGTTTGGTCTAATCATTCTACTTCTTTTAGAATTCAGTCTTTGTAGACAGAGGCCAACATTGTATTCATTAAAGAACCCATCCAAGACTCAAATAATTATTTATAAGTGTACCAAATTAGGGTTAAGTCTATGAAAACACAGTTCACAAAAAAGGAAATACAAATGGCTCATAAACATATGAAAATTACTCAATTCATTTATAATATATATATAACATAAAGCCTCCTTTAATGCCATTTTTCACCAGTAAAATAGGAATTAAAATGTTAATCTATATTAAATAATTCAGTATATCATTAGTAGAAGGTTGTTAGGGCATAGACCTTTTTGAACATTGCTAATGGGAGTGTGTATTAGCACAGTTTATATAGAGATCAATTTGTCTATAAGTCTTTAATTAAGATTTTGATCAATAGGAACTAATAAACACATTAAGACAGAGTCACTGACTGAAAAGCTACATAAAAATGGTGAAAAAAGAAACACTTTATGTAGTGATATGATAAGAGTTACAAGATGTATTTCTAAGTTAGAAAAGAAGTCCCACTTCTGTAAGCTCCTTCCCAACCTAGAAAAAACCATTAAAGAGGGCGGTGCCTGTTGCTCAGTGAGCAGGGCACTGGCCTCATATGCCGGAGGTGGTGGGTTCAAACCCAGCCCTGGCCAAAAACTGAAAAAAAAACCCAAAAAACCATTAAAGAAACTGGACTCTGCTACACTGACAGAAGAGGGCACCATTGAACTAAAAATTTTGTAAACCACCACAGATCCACCAAATGGATTAGACAAAAGTCAGTAAATCTATACAAAGCTACTATAAGATAACAAAATGAGAATGGAAATACTCCATCTGATGAAAATTTGTTCCCAGAAATCAGCATGAAGAAGAAAAATCTCCAAGTCTAACTTAGTATGTATTCTTAAACAAGCATTTGCAGATAGGAAAACATTAAAGACGAAGTAGACCAACAGCTGTAAAAATCAAGAGACTGACTAAACCCAGAAAAGAAATAAAGATGAAGAGAAAATGATCACAGATATAGAGACTAAATTATACCAGGCCCAAAGGAAAGCAGACTTAAATGAAAACTTTATGACACATTGAAATAGGAAAGTGGAAAAAATAATAAAAAATGACACAAAGAAATAAGTAAAAAGGAACAGAGAGAAAGTGGCTGAAGTGGAAGACGGGCAAGGAAGTAAAGACATTGATTAAAGTCCTTGAAGCAGAAAAAGAAAACAATGAGGCAGAACTAATTTCTAAAACTATAACTCAAGAATATTTTCCAGAAATAAATGAAGATCTGAATCTACAAATAGAAAAGGCTCAGCAGGTACCTGGAAAAATGGAGCTAGAATGGTCAACTTTGAGACGTATCCTAGTAAAACTGTTAGATTTCAAAATCTGGATAATAATTTCTCAAGTCCTCCTAGAAAAACTACTAAATGATTTACAAGGGGAAAGGAATAGACTGGAGTTAGACTTCTTCAAAGGAAAATGAAAAGCAAGAGAGAAGCAACAACAATGAAAAAGAAAAAGGAAATCATGAACGAGAGATTTTTGTATACAGATCTTAAGACAATAGACAGTACCTACTAGAGCACAGGCTTTATCTAAATCTAGAGATGACTAGGAAATCTTCAGCAGTGGGGCATGTTATAGACATTTAATATATATCATTGGTAGATATAAGAGTAAAACAAATATGAGTACCAGGATGTAAATATAATATAACATGTATATTACATGTTATGGCAACATAGAAATGATGTAAATAATGAGAGGATTAAAAAGGTTTAGGTAAAGGTAAATAGAAAAGAAAAATAAGCTCTTGGTAGAGTATATTCTATACATATGTATGTGGGAGTTAAAGGATATCTTTTGCCTGATAGAAAAGTAGGCAAAAGATATACATTTTACTTATATAGCTTGCTTTTGTATATTTTAAGTCACATTTATTATAAGTATGCCTTTCACCCAGAAAGTGTACAATATACCTGTGAGGTGTGAATTTATGTATCCCATCCTCTCCCCACCACGTACTTGAATTCCATTGAGTTTTGCTTCCATGTGAACACATGGGTATTGATAACTAGTTCCAATTTAGTGTTGAGTGTATGTGATGTTTGTTTTTCCATTCTTGAGATACTTCACTTAGAAGAATGGACTCCAATTGCATCCAGATTGCTGCAAAAAAAACTAGATCACTATCTTTTATTATGGCTGAGTAGTAGTCCAAGGTACACATATACCACATTTTATGAATCTATTTATGTATTGATGGGCAGTTGGGTTGTTTCCACATCTTTGTGGAGTTAAAGTGTCCTTTTTTTCCTTCGGGTAAATACGTAGCAGTGAGATTCCATGATCAAATGTAGGTCCACTTTTAGTTTTTGGATGTATCTCCATTTTACTTTCTGTAGAGTTTGTACTAGTTTGCAGCCCCACAGTGTGTGAGTGTTCCTATCTCCCTGTATCCATGCCACATGTGTTGCTTTGGGACTTTTTGATATGAGCCATTCTTACTGAAGTTAGGTGATAACCTCAATGTGGTTCTGATGATTAGAGATGTCAAACATTTTTTCATGTGTTTCTTGGCCATTGTCTGTCTCCCTTAGAGAAGTTTTTTGTTCATGTCTTTTGCCTACTTTTTAAGGAGATAATTTGCTCTTTTCTTGCTGATTTGACTAAGCTCTTTGGAGAGTCTAGTTATCAGCCCTTTATGGGACATATAGCTTGAAAATATTTTCTCCCATTCTATCAGTTGTCTATTCATTCTATTATTTTGATTAGGTCCCATTTATTTAATTTTGTTATTGCTGTGATTGCTTTTGGTGTCTTTTTCATAAATTCTGTTTCTAGACCAATATCTATAAGAGATTTTCCAACATTTTCTTTTAGAATTCTTACAGTCTTATGTCTTAAGTTTTAAGTCTATTATCCATTGTTAATTAATTTTTGTGAGTGGTGAAAGCTGTGTGTCCTGTTTCCCTTTTTTACATGTAGCTATCCAGTTTTCCTAGCACCATTTATTGAATAGGGATTCTTTCCCCCAATGTTTTTGTCTGCTTTGTCAAAGATTACTTGGGAATATGAGAATGATTTCATATCTGGGTTCTCTGTTTTGATCCACGGGTCTATGTCTCTATTTTTATGCCAATACTATGCTGTTTTGATTACTATACTCCTATAGTTTAGCCTGAAGTTGGATGTTAAGTGCTATAAGATATCCATGTGACCCTAGCTGGTTTATTAGCATATCAAGCTGTAGGCACATTAGAGCTTTTGATGTGGCCTGAAATCCATGCCAGTAAGGACAATAGTTACAAAACTAAACCAGTAAAATTCCCTATTTTGTGATTGGAAGTCATGAATCCTTAGGGAAATGCATCAGAATCTCCCTCAAGCCCTGTTTTTCCATTGATTCTGGTGTTTAGCCTCACCCCGCCCTCCCCATCACTAAACTAGATAATTTATCAGCTTTATTTCAGCAATAAATCTTCCTCATCACTGAAGTAAATAATCTCCAAGCTTCATTTCAGCAATAACTTCTTCATTGTTTGATGAGAATTAAAAGTTTAATGTGATCCAAACTCCCCTGACTTAAAGGTCTTAATAAAGATTGTTTTCTGGTGAGAATATAATTAACAGGTAATTAATGAGAGAAAAGAAAAAAGAAAAATGTACTTGAAGGTAGCTTGCCTTGCCTACTTGCTTGAAGGAAGCTACCTTGCCTACTATAGTGTATCTGCTTTCTGCAATATTCTATAAGTCTGCCTCTTCTCTAGATGATGAACATCTTAAGGGTAGAAACTATATGCTTTATTGCCTTCACTATTGAATTGCAAAATACCTGACAACTATCTAGCATGTTTAATTAACTAGACCAATCTAAATTTACAAGCATTCGGATATCTACCAATGTTCTGCTAATTCCCTACTGGAATTGACTAGCTGCCTCCTACTCCCACACCACCATAACTCAATGAACATAGGAGAGGGAGGCATTCTTGTACCATCAAACTCTGGTCATATACACTTAGGTTTTATTTTTGAGATATGTGCCTATATAGCTTTAGGGTTGGCTCAGCATATCTCCGGGTGTGAGCATCTAGGAGCCAACTGGAATCTATCTCAGCAGAAGGGTCTCCAGCCTATAGGAGGTAATGGAATACCTGAAGGGATGCAAATAATACAGTATGGGCTTGGTTAGCTTTTCAGAAACAGTGGAGGGTGAGAGGCTAGAATGTGATCCATTGATGCTAATTTGAAGCTCGTGTTAATGCACTGATTTATGTCAAAGATAAGTTTGCCTTTATAAATGGTCTTTCTCTCCCCCAGTAAATAGGCTAGAAGACATGGCTTTCTAACAGGAATGATACTTTAGGACTAGGGCATTACTAAATGAAGGGATCTATTTAGTTAATTATGGGGCCATCTTGTGAATGTGTTGCTACAGGCTGGAAATGAATACTACCCCTGTACTAAAGGTCCGACAGATGATAGTTTCAGCCAACTTCAGCTCTGTCTATGGAGAGCCCACACTTCCCTGGATAAGCAGCCCAACTGTAAGGTCTATTTAATAATTAGAGAAGCCACATGTTGGTCAGAGCTGACAAGGAAAAGTTGGGAGCAAGAGAGTTGCAATTTTTTTTTCATCTCTTTCATTAGGAAATGTTCATGAGTATGTTCTGGAATAGGAATGAGACTCATGTTCTTAGGCACTAGAGAATTTTACTGTAAGAGCTCCAAAATTAGCTTACAGTTTATCATATGGCATTCTAGCTCTGTGTTCTATTCAGAAACTTTCAAAGGAAATAATACATGTACTAAGCAAATTAAAATTTCTGTATGACTCAATGCTTTCTAGAAAATTCTACCTTTGGAGTACATGAAATCAGTGCAAGGAATTGAACTCTTTGAATATCTAGTTCTTTCTTTTTCTTTTTTTCTTTCTTGTCTTCCTTCCCTCCCTCCTTCTTCCTTCTTTCCTTCCTTTCTTCCCTCCCCCCTCTCCCTCCCTCCGTCCCTCCCTCCCTCCCTTCCTTTCTTTCTTTCAGCAATATTTTGTCAATACTTACATCTTAGTCCATTTAGGCTACTATAACAAAATTCCATAAACTGGGTGACTTATAAACAACAGAAATTTACTTCTTACAGCTCTGGAGAAAGGGCAGTCCAAGATGAAGGTGCCAATAGATTCATTGTCTGATGAGTGTCTGACTTTGGTTCATAGGTGGTGGCTACTAGATATGTCCTTGTATGTTTATGGTGGAAGTACAAGGCAGCTCTTTGGAACCCCTATACATACAAGGGCACTGCTCACACCCATGAAGCCTCCACCCTCAAGACCTAATCACCTCTCTAAAGTCCCCACCTCCAATACCATGATATCGGTGATTAAGTTTCAACAAACTACTTTAGGGTACACCAATATGCAGACATTAGTAACTTATTAGGTGTGATAAGAATCTCTATTGACCTATATCCAGTTCCCAATGCCTATTAATTATGTTTCCTTAGGTCAAAAAGATGGGCTATGGAGTCAGAACACCTGCATTTGTATTCTGGTTACACATTTCCATAACCTCAGATTCTTTATGTATGAAATAGTATCCACTTCACAGAAATGTTGTAAAGAAATAAATGTGTTACCAGGTGCTTTATAGACAGGCAGAAAAATTGCTTGAGCCCAAGAAGATAAGGCTACAGAGGACTAAAGTCATGCCTCTGCACTCCAGCCTGGGTGACAGAAAGAGACCCCATCTCTATAAAAGAAAAAGGACAAAATGTGTTAATACATGTCAGGCAGTGACTGCATAAAGTAAGTAATTTTTTTTAAGTTGGCCAACTATTTCTTGAATCTGTCCTATTGTATTTCCCGTTGCCCCCTTACCTTAATCTAGGATTTTACTTTTTTATATTTTTCTTTGAATTCTATTTTTTATTTTTTTTTAAATTATTCTTTATTAAATCATAACTTTTTGCAATTCTCTCCTCTAACCCACTAGCATATAGTATTTATTTCATCCACTCAGAGCCCTTTCCTACATAGCTACCAAAATACTTTTTTCTGAAATGAAAATATGACTATGTCATTCTCTTGGTTATGTTCAAACTCCCCATCATGACATACAAGGCATCCCCTTCTCAACCTTAATCTTCTTCCTTCTCCTCCCATTTAATTCATCACAATAATTAAATCTCCCAGTAATCCCTAATTCTCTAATGCTTCCATTACTCTAATATATTCTTGCCCACATGGTAGGCATCCTTAAGACTCACCCAGAATTTCCCTTCTATTGATAGCCTTCTGTAAGCTTTCTTCAGCTGAGACTGAGCTACTTACTTCTTCCTCTATTTCTTCTAGTTATATTTCTATTAGTTCACATAATCCCTGCATTGTGGAGGTAGTGGGCAAGTTGTTTTAGGTAAGTGACCAAGTAGGTGGCTGCACACTCTGCCCAGGTATTTTATTAGAAAATCAGGTACCTAAAATTAGAGATAGCTTATTCACTTATGCTGAAGTAGATATGGTTCTAAGATATGTATGCTCTTTTTTTTTTTTTTTTTTTTTTTTTTTCCGGATACTGAGCCTCAAGCTGTCACCCTGGGTAGAGTGCCGTGGCATCACAGCTCACAGCAACCTCCAATTCCTGGGCTCGAGCGAGTCTCTTCCCTCCACCTCCCAAGTAGCTGGGACTACAGGCACCCGCCACAACGCCCGGCCATTTTTTGGTTGCAGCCATCATTGTTGTTTGGCAGGCCCAGGCTGGATTCGAACCCGCCAGCTCAGGTGTAAGCGGCTGGCGCCTTAGC
>CAUYRH010045755.1:0-28617 GCA_963574655.1 Perodicticus potto
GCCGGGCATTGTGGCGGGTGCCTGTAGTCCCAGCTACTTGGGAGGTGGAGGCAAGAGACTCGCTTGAGCCCAGGAATTGGAGGTTGCTGTGAGCTGTGATGCCACGGCACTCTATCCAGGGTGACAGCTTGAGGCTCTGTCTAAAAAAAAAAAAAAAAAAAAAAAAGAAATAGGGCGGTGCCTGTGATTCTGTGAGTGGGGCACTGGCCCCATTTACCGAGGGTGACGGGTTCAAACCCAGCCCGGGCCAAACTGCAACAACAAAAAAAATAGCTGGGCCTTGTGGCGGGCGCCTGTAGTCCCAGCTACTCGGGAGGCTGAGGCAGGAGAATCACCTAAGCCCAAGAACTGGAGATTGCTGGGAGCAGTGACACCATGGCACTCTACCGAGGGTGACAAAGTGAGACTCTGTCTCTAAAAAAAAAAAAAAAGATATATACTATTAATTGTTATTCTCCTTGTTGTAAGATGAACAGCTGCGGTTTAAATCCCTGTGGTTCAATTCCACAGCCCGGCTGTTTGCAGATGTCTGGTAAAGATACCTGAAGGACAGTTGAGAGAATTTAATGACATTGAGAATTGTGACTCTAACTGAAGAAGTGTGAAAGAGTCTAGGCTGGATCATGAGCAGAAAGCTTCAAAGGGGTGATCTAATAATCAGGAGTAAATGGAGAACATGAAAGGGTAGATAGAGGTCAGTGTAAGGCTGAAGAGCTAACTAGTAAGGACGGAGTAAAAATAACAGCTCCTATTTTTTGGAGTATCTGCTGTGTGTTAGACATTTTAATGTATTTTTTTTTTTTTTATCTTTTTGAGACAGTCACAATGTTGCCTTTGGTAGAGTGCTATGGCATCACAGCTCACAGCAACTTCCAACTTGGTGGGTTTAAGCAATTCTCTTGCCTCAGCCTCCCAAGTAGCTGGGACTACAGGTGCCCGCCACAACACCCGGGTTATTTTTTTTGTTGTGGCCGTTGTCGTTAAGTAGGCCTGGGTTGGGCTCGAACCCGCCAGCCTTGGTGCATGTGGCTGGTGCCGTAAGCTCTGAGCTATGGGCACCAAGCCAGACATTTTAATATCTTATTCCAGTCCTAACACTAACTCTATAATGTGTATTATCCTTGGTTCCCCCCCCCTTTGTTATTGTCCTTAGGTGAAGACACTGAGGATTAGAGAGGTTAAATAACATGTCTAGAAACACACATTATCAAGTGATGGAACCAGGATTCAGAGTCCATTCTTTGTTCTCCAAACCATATATTCTTCTTAAGTCAGGGGATATGATAGAAAATACAGTAGTGGGCTCAGCATCTGTAGTTCAGTGGCTAGGGTGCCAGCCACATACACTGGAGCTGGCGGGTTTGAATCCTGAAGCCTGGGCCTACCAAACAACAACGACACCTACAACAAAAAAACAGCCAGGCGTTGTGGCGGGTGCCTGTAGTCCCAGTTACTTGGGAGGCTGAGGCAAGAGAATTGCTTAATTAAACCCAAGAGTTTTATGTTGCTGTGAGCTGTGACGTCACAGCACTCTACCGAGCGTGAAATAGTGAGACTCTTGTCTCAAAAAAAGGGAAAATACAGTAGTGATGGGAAGTGGTAGAAAAACACTGCACTGAGGTAGTTAATTTAGGATTTCAGAGATATGTCATTTATTCAACAAATATTTATTCAGCATTAGGTATGTGCCAGACATTGTTGCAGATGGAGAGTGGTGAACCAAACAAACAAAAATCTGTTATTATAGAGGATTATTTGATAGAAAGTAATGATACTGTAGAGAAAAATAAAGCAGTGCAAGTGGGACAGGAATGCCAAGTGGTATGTACAGTTTTAAAGATGGTGTCTGTGGCAGACTTGGTGAGAATAAAGACTTGAAGGAGATAAGGGAGCACACTAAGTAGAAGAAACATTTTGCATAGGCCCTGAAGCAGAATTGTGCTTGGTATTCCCAGAATTCAAAGAGGCCAGTGTATCCGAACTGGAGTGAATAGGAAAAGAGTAGAACAAGGTTAAGTCAGAGGGATAACTGGTTCAGATCCTGTAGAAAGTGGAGGCCATTGCAAGGACTTGAGTTTTTACTTTGTGAGATGGGAACCATTACAGGGTTTTGAGCAACGGAATGACTTGATGAGATTTATGTTTCTAAAAACTTCACTATGGCTGTTGGGTTGAAAGAAGCCTAAGAAAGTTAAAAGTAGATGTTAGAAGACCATTTCTGAGGCTTTCTTAAAAAATCCAGTTGACAGATGGTGGTGTCTTGGACCAGGGTATTGGTAAGAAGTGATAGGAACTGGATATTTTTATTTTTTTTATTTTTTGAAACAGAGCCTCAAGCTGTCACCCTGGATGGAGTGCCGTGGCATCACAGCTCACAGCAACCTCCAATTCCTGGGCTCAAGCGAGTCTCCTGCCTCTGCCTCCCAAGTAGCTGGGACTACAGGCACCTGCCACAACGCCCGGCCATTTTTTGGTTGCAGCCGTCATTATTGTTTGGCAGGCCCGGGCTGGATTCGAACCTGCCACCTCAGGTGTACGTGGCTGGCGCCTTAGCCCGTTGAGCCACAGGCGCCGAGCCGGAACTGGATATTTTTAAACTGTTTATTTTGAAATAATTTTAGATTTACAGAAGAGTTGTACAGATTGTGCATAGAGTTCCTTTATACTAGTTTTTCTCAACCTCAGTGCTGTTAACATTTTGGACTGGATAATCCTTTGTTGTGGAGGTTGTTTTGTACATTACAGGATGTTAAGCAGTGTCCCTGGTCTTTATCCACTAGATGCCAGTACCATCCCCCCAAGTTGTGACAATCAGAAATGTCTCCAGACACTACCGAACGCCCCATGGGGGCAAAATAGCTCCCATTAACTCCTGCTACATACCCTTCACCTAGCTTTCTCTAATGTTAATCTTACATAACCCTGTTGCATTTATCAAGTTGAGAAATTAATATTCATATCATGCTTCAACCAAACTTCAGACTTCATTTGCATTTTACCTTTTTTTGTAATAATATCCTTTTCCATTGTATTCCCCAAACCAGAATACAAGGTTGTTTTAGTTGTCAGGTCTCCTTTGTTTTTTCGTATTGCATGACAGTTTCTTGGTCTTTACTTACCTTTAAAGACTTTGACACTTTTATAGGTAATGTTTCTTAATTTAGGTTTCTCTGTCATTTTCCCATGATTAGACTGGGGTTATGCAATTTGGGAGAAAACATCACAGAACTGAAGTGCCTTTTTTTTTTTTTTTTTTTTTTTTTACCACATACACAGTAGGGATGTGATATCAAATAACTTACCACTTGTGATCACCTTTTAAAAGGTAGTTTCTGCCAGATTTTTCCACTGTGAAATTTCTGTTTTCCCCCTTCCATTCTACATTCACTAGAAGCAAGTTACTAAGTTTATCCCATACTCAAGGGAAGGGGAGACATAAATTTCACTTCCTGGAGAGGGGAGTATCAAGGAATTTGTAGACATATGTTAAAATCAGCACAGAGCACTCTGGGAGGCCAAGGCTTGTGGATTGCTTGAATTCAGGAGTTCGAGACCAGCCTGAGCAAGAGCGAGATTTCGTCTCTAAAAAAAAGCTGGGTGTTGTGGCAGGTGCCTGTAGTCCCAGCTACTTGGGAGGCTGAGGCAAGAAAATCGCTTAAGCCTAAGAGTTTGAGGTTGCTGTGAGCTGTGATGCCACCGCACTCTACCAAGGGCGACAAAGTGAGACTCTTGTCTCAAAGAGTAAAAACAAACAAACAAACAAAAAGCACAGAAATTAGTAAATATTTTAAGGCTTTGTCAGTATCCTGTTTCTCCCTACTAATTTTAGCCTTCATTAGTAGATCTTGTTTGCAGCAATTATTGCAATAGTGTTCTGAAAGTACTTTTAAATAATATTTTCTACATTCTTTCTACATTTATTAACTGGAAATCTTCTGTAAGGAAAGTTTATCACCTCTCATCTATCTACTCATTTATATTCAAATCCATAGATATTTATTTTATTCTTATTAGAGTTATGACTCAATGCTGTCATTTGTTGCTCAGATTATTCCAGCTTTGGGCATAGTGAACTCTTTTGGATTAACTTTGTATGTCCTTTTGACCTGCTCCTATTCTTTATGTGTGTGTGTGGGCATGCATAATTCTTTACTTTCTGGCCCTTCTGGATGCTTCAGGTTGATTTTATAATTCTCCTGCCCTAACCCTAGAATCAATCATTTCTGAAGGAACACTGGTTCCTTTTCCTGGAGAATGGAATTTTGAAGCCAAGATCTGGATGCTAGGTGTGTGAATTGCTACCTGAGTATCACTGCTCCTAGGTACTCTCAGTGGACAAAGCTAGGAAATATATGTGTGTATATAATACGTGTATCCACGTATGATTATGTATTTCTGTCTGTAAAAATGGAAGTGCACTCGTACTGGTATCTATGACCATATATACTGAAGTTGGTGGGCTCGAGCCTGGCCTTGGCCAGCTAAACAAAAATGACAACTGCAACAAAAAAATAGCTGGGTGTTGTGGTGGATGCCTGTAGTCCCAGCTACTTGGGAGGTGGAGGCCAGAGTATCGCTTAAGCCCAAGAGTTGAAGTTTGCTGTGAGATGTGACACCATGACACTCTACTGAGGATGACATAGTGAGACTCTGTCTCAAAAAAGAAAAGTTTTTATTTTCTAAAAAAGTTATGAATGCTGAGTGTTAAAGGACTAGAAATCCCTTTGTGAAGAAGAGAAAAAGGCACTGGCAGAAGGTATGCCAGTACTCATAGTCACGTGTTTGGATTATATAATGGTTTTCTATTTTCTGCCATCTCCTCTTTTCTCTATTTGTTTAGCATATTTTTATTAAATGCTTAACTATAAGTCATAGACTTTTTTTTCCTGAGCGTATTACTTTCTGAGGATAAGCATGACGCAGTGATTAAGAGTGGATTCTTCACCCAGACTGCCTGAAGTTAAGTATCATCTGTGCCGCTTACTGTTTGACCTTGAGAAAATTACTTTATCTGTGTCTCAGTTTTCTCATCTGTTAAAGAAGGATAAAGATAGCTTCTATCTCAGAAGATTTTTAATGAGCTAATCTTTGAAAAGTACTTAGAATAATACCTGAGGCATAGTATCATGTTTGTTAAATAATATTAAAGATGGTATAAATATTACATTTAAAAAAAATGAAAGTTTAGTTCTTCAGTATATGTTCACTTTAATATGTATTAGGGTGATAGGACTACCTTTTTGTTGTTTAGAGTTAGGGTCCCTCCCTTAAATCCAGTAGTTACTTTTGTTATTACAAGGGAAGATGCCATGGTATAACTAGTAAATATTTTGGAGTGTGGCATCTGTGGCTCAAAGGAGTAGGGCACTGGCCCCATATACTGGAGGTGGTGGTTCAAACCTGGCCCTGGCCAAAAAAAAAAAAAAAATTTTTTTTTTGGAAAAAATGAGTTGAATATTTCACCTTTTGAAATATTCAAATGCTGCCTTCTTTCAGGTGTGCAACAGTATTTATGAATTCTGTTTGGATATGAAGTAGGTATAATTGTGGGAGTTTGTGTGAAAGACGATTTAAGTGATTGGAGAAGCAGTGGAAAGTGTTTTCCTAATGCCATTTCTCTCCTTGATTTGAAAAATTAGTTTAGTCCCAATTACTCAGGAGGCTGAGGCAAGAGAATCGCTTAAGCCCAGGAGTTGGAGGTTGCTTTGAGCTGTGTGACACCATGGCACTCTACCAAAGACAATACAGTAAGACTCTGTCTCTAAAAAAAAAAATAAATAAATAAAAAAAATAAAAATTGTTTTGCAGCAGACCAGCTGCAGCCACAATTCTAAACCTCACAACTAAATATTTCAAGTAAACTGCCAGATTTTAATGAAACTATTGGTCCTGAAGTTAAAAAGAGCTTGTTGGTTTCTAGATTCAATAAGAAAGTATATTCGAAGAATGATGAGAGGGAGAGAGGAGAAACCTGTAGTTTGATAACCTTTTTTTGTCCTATACAGTGTTAAGAGCAAATTTAAATGGTGTGGAATTATAGTATTAGTGAGTATGTAAACCCCACTATCAGCAGCATAGAAATAATTTACAGATGCAGTAGTTTCTGAGTTAGGGAGTTGAACTGAGTTCTTTAATTATTGACTTAGATTTTATTTCACATTTTTTAATTAAACATATACAAATATGCTGGGTATGGCTCAGGCCTGTAATCCTAGCACTCTGGGACTCTGAGGCAGGTGGAATACCTGAGCTCAGGAGTTCGAGACCAGCTTGAGCAAGAGTGAGACTCTGTCTCTAAAAAAATTAAATAGGCTCGGCACCTGTGGCTCAACAGGCTAAGGCGCCAGCCATGTACACCTGAGCTGGCAGGTTCGAATCCAGCCCGGGCCCGCCAAACAACAATGACAGCTGCAACCAAAAAATGGCCGGGCGTTGTGGCGGGTGCTTGTAGTCCCAGCTACTTGGGAGGCAGAGGCAGGAGACTCGCTTGAGCCCAGGAATTGGAGGTTGCTGTGAGCTGTGATGCCATGGCACTCTATCCAGGGTGACAACTTGAGGCTCTGTCTCAAAAAAAAAAAAATAAATAAATAAATAAAAATAGGGCGTTGTGGTGGGTGCCTGTAGTCCCAGCTACTCAGGAGACTGAGGCACGAGAATCCCTTGAGCCTGAGAGTTTGAGGTTGCTATGAGCTATGATGCCATACACTCTACCAGGGTGACAAAGTGAGACTCTGTCTGAAAAACAGACAAAGGAAAAAAACCAAATAAAATTTGTATCTTGTTACAAATGCAACTTGTGGTTTTATTGTCAATTTTGCATTCCAAATATCTAACAAAAAATCTTGTCATCTAGAATAGGATATGTTTTGTATTCTTTTGTAAAAGGCAACCACAAGGCTTTACAAATGTGTAAATGCTGATCCTTTTTTATCTCCTATGGATCTGCATGAGCTGGGTTTGTATGAACTTGCTGTCTGACTAGGAAACTGAGTTCTGCTATACCAAATGACATCTTTATCTTTTTTGGCTAAAGCTCTGAAGTGGAGTTTATTATGTGTTATATCACACATCTTTAAAAACTTACTAGCTTTTATAATAGGAAAAAGGTCATTTTTATTATAGAAAAATTGGGAAAATATAGAGTAAATGTAAAGGAGAATATCTGCTGTTCTACCATCCAAAGATAACTAATACTAATAATTTAGTTTCCCTTTCCCTAGGCTGTTTGTTTATATGTACATCTTAAAATATCTAACTGACCTCATAATATGTATAATGTAACAGTAGGGATGCAGTGTATGTATCAGTAACAATCAGTGCAGTAAACTGGTCACACTGTAAGAACTTCCAGGAGCTGAAACTGGCTGAGAAGAGAGCAGATTCATGCTTGCTACAGGAGATGCTTTTCATTTAGAGGAATTGTTTTTTTCATATTGCTAAACTACATTTGATAAATTAAATGCATATTTGAAACAGCTCTACCTTTTTGTAATCTGATAGCTTTTTTTCCTGATAATATATCATGAACTTTTCTCATATCATTAAATAATCCTCCTGCTCCACAATCACTTTCTGATATATTGAAAACTGGCAACCATAAAGGATATATTAGTAGAATAGACCCTTGATAGTCTCAAAGAATATGATCAAATTTTTTTGGGCATATTTTACCTCAGTCCTGTCCAATAGAAATTATGTAAGTCACATATATAATTTAAAATTTTCTAGGACCTGTTTTTTCAAAAGTACAAAGGAGCATGTTAATTTTAATATGTTTTATTTAATCCATTATAAATGTTCTTGTAACATGTAATCAATATAATCATTTTTTGAGATGTTTTACATTTTTTTTTCTTACTAAGTCTTCTAAGTCCAATGTGTATTTTCCACTTAAAGCACATCTCATTTGAGACCCGTTCATTTCAAGTGCTCAGTAGCCACCTGTGGCTTACTATTAGCATAGTCCTAGAATATAATTTTTCTCATAACATGCAATAAAGTATCACTTTGCAGGTACTTTAGAGGGGTATAGGAGAAGAAAATAGGAAAGCCAGGTTACACTGTGTATGCTGAGCACTCATTTTAGTGTCTCATGATATTTTAAACCTTACCTCAATAAAATTACATATTTCCATAATAATGGACCTTCATATCACTCAAATTTAACAGTGTTAAATTCGTAGTTGTCTAAAGGCCTATGGGTATACTGCTTGTAGTAACTCCCAGAATAGTAAGATCAATGCCATATTCCATGGCTTTCGATATGGGTTTGCAAGTACACCTTGTGTTATAAGACCTGAGGATAAATACAGCATATTCCTTGGAGAGAATATCTGTATGGAACAAGTAATAAACACACACATATGTGAGTATTACATATACATATATAAATTATATATACACGTGCACACATTTATCATAATCCTTGTCATTACACTTAAACAGTAGCAATTAAAATTATTTTCTTTAAAATGAATTTGTGGCATTATAAGAATTATGTGTCATGGATCATAAGGATTCCTAAGATTAGTGATATAAACTGAATATAATATACTAGAAGAATATTGAACAAGCTTTACTTTTAATTTAGTCCGTAGTCATGTGAAAAAATTTTCTTAGTGTCTCTAAGCTTTATTTTGTTCTGTAAGATAGAAATAATCCTGCTTTTTTTCTTAATATGGTTCTGATTATCAAATGAGATAATGGAAACTAAAGGGATATTTTTATTCATCTTTATGTCCTCAGAAGTCAGTAGAGGTTCTGACATATGGAAACCCAATAAATATTGAATTCAAAGACTGAACATATGTAAGAACTTTCTAAACTAAGTATGCCAGTGAAAGCTATTGTCATTTTTACTGTACTTGAATTGTATACTGTTTCTTATTTAAATTCTTTACTAGAATATGAGGACTCCACAATAATTATATACTCATACAACAATAAGTAGAATATCCTGTAGTGATTATAATTTTATTTACCATTAATATTTCATTCATTAGATTGTGGCTATAAAAATATATTTCTGAAAGTGTGTTATATTTAAAAGGTATTTAGCACTTACATATCTCTACTTCTGTTTAGAGTAAATAATTAAAATCTTTTTGTTGGCGTAGGGAGATAGACTTGTCTGCTATCAGCGTACCCAGTCTTTATCAGCTTAAAAATCAGGAGTATTGGCTCAGCTCCTGTGGCTCAAGCGACTAAGGCGCCAGCCACGTACACCTGAGCTGGCAGGTTCAAATCCAGCCTGGGCCCGCCAAACAACAATGGCGGCTGCAACCCAAAAAATGGCCGGGCATTGTGGCGGGCGCCTGTAGTCCCAGCTACTTGGGAGGCGGAGGCAGGAGACTCGCTTGAACCCAGGAATTGGGGTTGCTGTGAGCTGTTGTGCCACAGCACTCTATCTAGGGTGACAGCTTGAGGCTCTGTCTCAAAAAAAAAAAAAAAAAAATCAGGAGTATTTGAGAGAAGAAAAAGCTCATTGGAGGCTAAAATTGTATAGGCAGAGTAGCAGTATTTACTGGAATGTGGGTCTAGTAACCAGAAAAGGCCCTTAATAAAGAAAGGCTTTCATATTTCTATAATGATGAAACAAACTCCATCTTTTTCCTCTGCAAAGATGCAACACTACATAAATGCTTAAGTGAAAGTAAAACAAACTCATAATGCTAAAGCAAATACTGTTCACCTAGAACAGTATTTTGACATGATCTTCATGAAACTATAGCTTTTCTAGCATCAGCTATGAATTTCTGTAACTGCTCACTGAGTCACCAGTAAATTGACTATTTGGATATTTCCCAGTAGTTAAGGTTTTTTTTTTTTTTTCCGATAAAGTGGCTACCTTTTTTATCTTTTCTGAATGAAGCACACACATAACATAGTGTGTGCAGAATGAAAGCTTGCTTTATTGTTGCCTGGGAGTAAATAAGGATCTTTAGGAAGCAGTTGAATGATGTCAGTATAATGGGACTCCATTAACTAAATGATACACCGTGGAAGTAGTTGGTACTGTTTTCTGTTTTTTATTATATTCCCCTATTTCTGCCTTTATCCAAAACCTGTATCTTTCAATATTTGGTGACTGAAAGATAACCAGATTAAACTTGATTTCTTTCTTTTTTTCCTCATGACAATAAATATTAAAATTGTTGGTATGAGAAAATACAGCATATGTTATTAAAAGACATGTGCAATGATTGTGTATGCTATTTGGTCAGATGAAAAATGAGTGACTTATTGATTGAATGAAATGATTGGCTTCATTTAAAGGCAGAGAAGAGGGAACTTGCTTCTCTTCTTCCCTTGTTGATTTCTTCCCTAATTGATCTCTTTTCTCCAGCATGGCTAGATATGCATTAAGCAATTCTGTTACTGAAAATCCTCTGTACTGTACTTTACTCTGGGGCTCAGGTGCAAGGGAAAAAGGATTGGAATCTTGCAGCTTATGTATCTTGTATCTACTCATAGAAAATACTAATAGTAATTGGTTAAAGCAAGATATTCCTTTTTGCAATTGACTACTTTTTGCAACTAGTTCTAAATAATTTTTATTATTAGGCCTTTAAAATTCTAATCCAAATCAGCAAAAGCTCCCTAGAAAAGTATAACTGGCAACTTTAATATAAACATACAACTTGGTAATTGTAG
Source organism: Perodicticus potto (assembly GCA_963574655.1). Classification (NCBI taxonomy): domain Eukaryota; kingdom Metazoa; phylum Chordata; class Mammalia; order Primates; family Lorisidae; genus Perodicticus; species Perodicticus potto. The sequence continues at coordinate 10,654 of CAUYRH010045755.1, forward strand.
TTCATGCATTTGACAGTATGCTCTGTATTGATATTTGGTTCTTTAAATTCAGTGTCTGACTTGAATAATGAATGATAATCTGTGGGAAATACAAAGATTTTTTAATTTTTTAGTCATCGCAGATTTTTTTAATTTGGGATTCACTTGAGATGAGCTACACTTTTTATATTGAACTTTTTAGAAACAGAACAAACATGATTTTATTTACACAGATACTGTACTCATACTGTAACTATTATACTATGACTGTATTATGATTAGTGTACATTGACTGTCGTGGGTATCCAGTCCTTGGGTATCTTTTCTAAGAAAACATTGAGAGAGCCAGAGGAAATATACTCTTGATTTTAGTGTAAAATTGAACTGCTACTTGAATTGTCAGCAAATTGAACTTTTATTTATTTATTTTTATTTAATTTTTAATTAAAATAGTAACTGTTATACTTATGGGGTACAATGTGATGATTTGATATACAGTGTAGAATCCTTAAATCAAACTGTTTAACATAACCATCACCTCACTTATTTTTTGTGGTAAGACATTTAAAATTCTTAGTTATTTTGAAATATACCCTTGCATCGTGCACATTAGACGATTTCCCACCAAATGCCCTCCCTTCTCCCACCAATTGCTCCTCCCCTTCCCTCCCCCCTCTCATTTGCCCTCCCCCGTGGGAGACTATATTTTTGCGTTGTCATTCGTGTGAGTGTGTAAAAAATATGGCATGCTTCACTAATTTGCATGTCATCCTTGCACAGGGGTTGTGCTGATCTTCTCTGTATCATTCCATTTTTAGTATATGTGCTGCCGAAACAAGCACCAAATTGAACTTTTAGAAGGAAAGGAAAGGGTGTGCATGGCAAAACCAGGGAAGAAAAAAAGTTGCTCATTTATAAGGTGATTATTTTGGAGCTAGTAGTTTGCAGAGCTTATTAATTTGTAAAACGCATTTATTATAAGTGAGTTACAGGGTATTATGAAATCAGTTTATATAGTAGCCAGCCTAGTTATAGTGACTTTGAATGTGAGTTTTGAAAGTGTAAGATTCTTTTCTTCTGACCTACATTTTTTGAATTTAAAATTCCTAAGTTCGTTCCATTTATTGTATTGTATTGTTGGTGCTAAATGCTATGTTGGTTATTCTGACGTAAACCATAAACAAAATTATTTATTCTGTAGTATTTGGAATATTAAGGACCAAATGCTAAATCTTGATTGTTTATCTGGTTTTAGAGACAGTTTCTTTAAGAATGTCCTTAATTAAACAAGTGATAGATGGATAATATCTCAGAAGAATTTACCACTATATAGAAAAAGATAAATTCTTCCTTTAAATCTCTCCATTTACTTCTCAGCGGTAATCATTGCAGTCAGCTTGATATCTTTCCAACCCTAGTGGTTTTTTTGTGTGTGTGTAGTTTTATTTTGTATCTGTATTTTTATCATATTGCCTATGTTTTTCTCCATTCTGCTTTTTACGCCATATGAAATACAGATGCTCCTCAGTTTACAATGGGGTTATGTTCTGATAAAACCATTGTAAATTAAAAGTATTGTAAGTTGAAAATGCATTTAGTACACCCAATCTACCAAACATCCTAGCTTAGTATGATTTCTTTATAAATGTGCTCAGAACATTTACATTAGCCTACACTTACAAAAAATGATTTGGCAACACAGTATACTGTAGTTGTACCCTAGTGTACAGAGAGCAGTGGCTCCTACCACTGCCTAGCATTGTGAGAGACTGTGGTACAGCATGTCGCTAGCCTGGGAAAAGATTAAAATTCAAGTATAATTTATATTGACTATGTATCGCGTTCAGACCATTGTAAAATAAAGTAATAGTAAGTTGAACCATTGTGGACACTATGTCTTTCTATCAGTACTTACATAGTTCTAACTCATTCTTTAACTGTTACATGGTATTCCATAGTATACAATTATGGTAGTTTGTGTTTCACTCTGTTACTTGGCTAGAATGCAGTGGTGTCACAGCTGACTGCAACCTCAAACTCCTGGGCTTAAGTGATCCTCCTGCCTTAGTGAGGCCACCTGCCTCAGCTCCTGAATAGCCAAGACTATAGGTGCACACCAGCGTAGCTGGTTAATTTTTTCATTTTTTGTAGAGATGGGGTCTCACAGGGTTTCTCAGGCTGGCCTCAAGTATTCCTCTTGCTTTGTCCTCCAAAAGTGCTAGGATTGCACTGTATCCTGCCCATTTATTACTGTTTTATGAAAGAATTTTAAATAGTGCTATAGCATTTGACCCATTGTGTGTAAGTTTAGCGGTGTCTTAATTTGGAAGTGGAAAATATTTGGTTTCAGTTTTGTTTTCTAAGTAGATAGAACACATTAAGTTCTTTATCAGAACTGTGTGGGAAGAAGCAAAAATCAGTTAATCCATAGTTGGATTATTCTGGTGTCTTTTAAAAGTGCCTGATGGTGTTGTACTATTCTACCTACATGATTTAGTACAATTGAAACCGACTGATGGTTGCATTACTGAGTTCCCACTTTGGGAAGAACAAAAATAATTCCAGTATTTTTGCAGTGAAACATAATAGCTAAAAGCACCTTGTATTTAGGCTGTATGGATTCTCTTTGATGAATGAGACCAGGAAGGAAAACCATCCATAAGGGTAGGAGGTCTCAGGAGGATCGGTTTCCTGTTCAAAGTTAGGTCCCCTGTACCTCCCATGGTGTCTGGTGTGACATAGACATGAAGATGTATGAATTGCATAAATGCCTTATGATATACATGAGGCAGGTTCATCTTTGAGTTGAAAATAACTCATTACTTACGGCTGCAGAGATTGTCTTAACTTGCATTGACATTAATAAATCTGTAATTCTGAGCAGTTAAATTTTTTGATAAATTACCCGAAAATTGTTTTGTTCTTTTGTTATGTTTTACTTTATTTTATAAGTGATGTTATCTTTTCATGTAGACTAACATTGTCTAAATCATTATCTAAGCTGCTTAGATAATTTTGTCCAAGCTATTCAAAATGAACAACTATGATGACTGTATTTTAGTGTGTCTCCCACCAGTAGTTCCTATCTTTATTATTTCCATACTGAGGATACTTGGGGTTTTTTTTTTTTTTGCTTTTTTTTAGCTTAGGAAACATTTTCGGAGTGCCTACTTTGTGATAAGCCTAAAGCTAATGCCAAGGATACAAAAATGAATGAATTGCATTCTGAGCCTTCCTTCATCTCAGTGCTGAGAGAGGAATACAGGAGTATGTTAAGAAAAAGTCAATGTTAATGCTGAGCACAATTGTAGGGTTATATGTAGGACTATAATTTTGTATTTTGGTATTAGTTTGGCCATTCTAGGACTGAGACAGTTTGTAGGCCAGGAGTTTAAGGTATCTCTAGTTTATTATCATGCTTCACATTCTGGTATTACCATTTATGGAGAACCTATGGGTGAATAACCAGATTTTAGTATGTGTGTGGTATTCTTCCCTCCTTCATTCATTTTTTTGGCCCATGGACTGCTCTTTTGGTGCAAAGGACTGTGAACCATCTTTGGCCTCACCATCCAAATGCTACTAGAAAGAAAACTGTCTTCCCATAATCATTAATTTTTTTGTGTGTGTTTGTTATCTTCTTTCTCATAATTAGTTTGAACACTGATACTAGCAATTTCAAGAGATGGCAGCATTTAGGGCCCTCTGCTAGTGAATTCTTTTCTCTGTTTTGGAAGGGGATACTACTATGTATAAAAAGGTAAGTGATCCAAGCTTCTGAATTTTTATATTCTCCTTTTGTGTACTCATAGGTGGGCATTGTTATCTTAGTGTGAGCCAGAAACAGTGCCATCCAGCTATGTTGCTTTTCATTTCAGGTTGATAGCAGCTTTGGCAGCAGGGCAGTAGTTTGGCCTGGTATTCTCAAGTTGTAGTTAAAAAGGTTCTAGCATTGGGCAGCACCTATGGCTCAAAGGAGTAGGGTGCCGGCCCCATATATCAGAGGTGGCGGGTTCAAACCTGGCACCAGACAAAAGGGTTCTAGCATTTATACTATACAGAGTAAATATTGTCCCTTTTTCCTCATATCTTCTTCTTCTTTTTTTTTTTTTGTCCTGAATTTAGAATGGTGCCAACACTCTCTCATCTTATATTGGAAGCTGACTTTATATTTCCGTTCCACTAAAATTTTAGCTTCATGAGTGTGGGAACTCTTGTTCACAGGTGCATTCTAGCACTTGGAATAGTGTTGAATGAACAGCGCTACCCAGGAGACTGCGAGAACCTTTAATACATGGATCTTGTTTTAGAGTAAGGGATTATATTCCTTTTTTTTTTTTTTTTTTTTTTTTGTAGAGACAGAGTCTCACTTTATCACCCTTGGTTGAGTGCTGTGGCATCACATAGCTCACAGCAACCTCCAACTCCTGGGCTTAGGCGATTCTCTTGCCTCACCCTCCCGAGTAGCTGGGACTACAGGCACCCTCCACAATGCCTGGCTATTTTTCTGTTTTGCAGTTCGGCCGAGGCCAGGTTTGAACCCGCCACCTTCGGTATATGGGGCCGGCACCCTACTCAGTGAGCCACTGGTGCTGCCCAAGGGATTATATTCCTATGCATTATGCAAATAGTGTTCATTTTATGTAGCCCAGCATTAGAACTACAGGTCTGGGCTACCTCATAACCAGTATCATTTGTTGGAGTTAATGAGAGGATTTCTACTGCTGAGCTTACCCAGGATATAAGGAGTGTCATAACTGAAGTCTTCTGGGCCTATAGGGATGTGAGATTAAACTAAAATCACGGTGAGGACAATAAACCTTTGCAGTCCTAGGGAGAATTTTCAGCATATCCTACAGAGACAAAAATTCTAATGTTTTTGGTTGTGACATCTTGCAAGGAGTTCCTGCAATTCTTAGGGCACTAGTGTACTCGGGTCATGCCCTGGGGAAAGCCAGTAGTCAGTTTATTGTCCTGTTTAAGACCTGGGATGTGCAACCAAGCCTCTTTGTTGGAATCTTGGCACTACTATTTCCCTTATGTGTGATCTTTGGCAAATTACTTATTTTGTTTCTCAATTGCCTCATCTTTAAAATGAAAATAAAATAATACCTAATTTATAGTGTCATTTGTGGATTAATTTAGGCAAAGGGCTTAGAAAATATTCCTGGTGTATATATAGTACAAGTGTTCAAAAAATGTTAAAACATTTACATATTCAGTACAGAGAAAATTCATAATCTCTTTTACACATTGTCATTCTAATATGCTTCCCTGAGAAAGGCAAAACACAGAAGTGCAGCTGATGTTCTGGGAATTTCATATAGACCTGCCTGTGCTGGTGAGGGTGTGTTGAGTGTATGATGGCACATAGCATCAGCTTTTAATGCTCTCATCCATCACCATGTGTCAGGTAGAAAACAGGTGGAGAACCTTTGCTCTGGAGAGCTCTAATTAACCCCAAAGCAGGACATGCTCAATTTGACAGTGTCATGATTTTTAATATGTAAAAATTCCAGAATTGCTACTGTGGGATGTAATCCTTTCTTCTTCTACCTACTTTTTGCTTTTACTTATACAGCTGAGTGAATATGATGCTCCACTTCCCACGCAGATACCCAAATAACTTGACTGCTGAAATATGAGCTATCTTATGTACTGTCAGCATATATTGTTTCTGTATTATTAGATGTTTGGAATTTACACTGTATCTGAATTTGACTCCCAGTTTTCCCAAGCTTTAGTCAAATGGTATAAAAGTATCCACTTCATAGGGTTGCTATGAGGATTAAGAATGAGAACAAAACACTCACCATAGTGTCTTATATGTAATAAGTCTCAAATATTAGTTTTTAAAATTAATATAGCTGTTGTCGTCATCATCATGTTTGTCATAGTATATTTCAAATTAGCGATAAAATACAAACTACACTAATTCTCATTTCTGCTTGGAACTGTGAATCAAAAGACAATGTAGCAACTCCCTACTTGAAATGTACTGCAAACCTGCCTATTGTGGTCAAGATTTTACTACCTTCTAGGGCATACAGCAGTGTTTTTTGTTTTTCAGACTTTTAAAAAAATCTCAGGGTACACTTGAACCTATAGTTAAAACTTCCACAGCATACTTAAATTATGTTGATCCAAAAAAAAAAAAAAAAAAGAGTTAAAAAAGGTATACACTTATTGTGCTTTGAACTTCTTTCAAAAATAATTTGATTAATAATCTTTAAAAATTTCTGCAGTACACCTAAGATCCTCCTATGGCACACTAATTGAAAATCACTGGTATATAGAGATGCAGGAACATGGTAAATCTTGAGATTGGGCTTTCTTGGCCTTGTATTCCAGCCTCTCTGCCCAAATGTTCTAGCCCAGATTCTCTTTGTGTACTCCCTGGTGCCTCCTCCGATAAAACTGCAGTAATGTAGTGGCAGTCCTTGGAATTAAGGGCAGAATTAGAAAATACATTCAGTACTTTTGGTAGCAAAGTTCTGAAACAGTCTATGAGATAATTACTTTCATGATGTGACATGGAAAATTTATGTTTAATTATCAAATACTATTTTTCTCTTATCCTAGATTTGTTACTTTTTTCTCTTCAATTTGAAAAATATCTCTGCATGATAGGTAGTTTTACCTCCCATTTTATAATGAGGAAACTAAGGTGCAGAAAAGTTAAATAATTTGCCTAAGGTTGCCTACCTATTTAGTGACACACAGTTAATTCACTCCTTAGTTTTCTTCTTTTTACTCAAAATTAAAAAGTTGAATGAAAAAGTTAGGGTCAGAATTTTTCCTGGAAAAACTTATAAATGATATAACTAAATAAAGAGAATAGGCGAAAGAAGATAAAACAGGTAGAAAGAAGTGTGCAGAAAGTTTAGTTGGTAAATGTGGACCTGCTAGAAAAGATGGATGGAAACTGCAGAAAATATCATTGACACCTCTGGTATTGAAACAATTCATAGAAGGCCTATCTGATGGAGAATTTTTTTTTTTTTTAGTGTGAAGTTTTAACTTGGAGACTCAGCATTCAAACCTGAAACTAGAAGAAAGGATAAAGAGAATATTAACAGTGGAAAGGAAAATGTAGCAATAGAAATGTGTATTTAAAAGAAAACTGATCAAGATGAAGTGTTAAAGATGTGCTAAGTGGTAGTTTAATGCAGATATGGTTCAGAGAAGGTTAATTATATGTATTCTTTGATGCAGGGAGAGAAGATTCAGATTTCTGGAGTTTGTTGCCATAGTATTAAATTATATCTTTCTAGAAATGAGATCCCAATGTGAAGCTTCTGTCTTTTATTTGGAATGTGTAAGTATGGGGCAAGGAGGCAAGCACTGAGTAACTATCTGAGGAAGTGTTTGTAATAAGTGTTCAGATATAAATAAATTTCCTGAGCCGCATGTTAGCATGTCCTATCTGTCACTCTGAGGCTTTCTCTTCACATATTTAAACCACCACAAGAGGTTCAAATGCTGCCCCTTCAATTTACCAGGTGGATTACCAATAATCCAGCTTCGTATACTTAATGTATGCTAAATATACCTACTTGCTAACGTTCACTTCAAAAGGGTAAAATTGACCTTGCCTCCCTTCCCCATCAACTAGCCCTCCTCTAACTTCTGGTCTGTCAGGGAGGCCATTATCCCCATAGTTGCCCAGATAACAAATGCTGAAGTCACTTCTGATTCATTGACTCCTTCAATTTTATGTCTAGCCAAGTCTGGTAGTTCTTCCTTTGGAACGTAAAGTTTCTTTTCTTCATTATAACTATTTTATTTTTTATTTTACTTTTTTTTTTTGCAGTTTTTGGCCGGGGCTAGGTTTGAACCTGCCACCTCTGACATATGGGGCTGGTGCCCTACTCCTTTGAGCCACAGGCGCCGCCCTTCTTATTTTACTTTTTTTTTTTTTTTTTAATGCTATAGAGGAAAAGATAATTGTTGCTTGTTTGGGGGGAATTTCTGTAAGCCTCCCCAAGTAATTTTTTGAAGACATTTTCTTGAGTGGTTTTTTGTGTTTGCTTAGTTTAGTTTGCTTCAGTTTTGCCGCTGGGCTTATCACTGGAGAGCTACCTCTCTATTGGAACCATAATTCTCAGTTTGGCTAAGAGAGGAGATCATATGTATTAGTCCCGGTTAGTATAAAAGGAGTTGAAAACATCAGCTGTTAACAGGTAATAAAATCACTTTTCTTATGTGATTGTTTTGAATTTGAACAATAGATCCATCTCTTTTGCTTTAAACAAAAGGTACATATGTTCAAAGACAAATGTCTGTAATCTACTATGAGGGAATTCTTACCCTATAAAAGTATTTTAGGAGCAAACTAATTATGTTCATACCTGGGCAATGAACATCCAGTCTTTTGGGAGTGTAGATAAACCATCTGATAATTTACCATCTTAAAACTGTGTTGGGCTGGGAATGGTGGCTCACGCCTATAATTCTAACACTCTGGAAGGTTGAGGTGGGTGGATTGCCTGAGTTCACAAGCTTGAGACCAGCTGAGGAAGAGTGAGACCTCATCTGTAAAAATAGCTGGGTGTTGTGGTGGGCGCATGTTGTCCCAGCTACTTGGGAGGCTGAGGCAAGAGAATCACTTGAGTCCAAGAGTTTGAGGTTGCTTGAGCTATATGATGCCATGGCACTCTACCAAGGGTATGGGAGTGACACTCTGACTCAGAAAAAAAAGAAAAAAATAGTGTCTTGATAAGTTTAGTTTTTTTTTTTTTTTTTTGTCTTCTACTGGAGGATTCTAGGAGGGAGATTTCTGTTGGAAACTTGTTCTATTTTGAGAATACTCCAACAGTTCAGAAGAGCGTAAGGAATGTTTACAAATTTATATGTCAGCATTTTGTTTAGTGTTAACAAGTTTACTATGTCTTATTTAAATACATTCTTTAAAGATCTTTGGTAAGAGGATCACTGCTCTCCCTCTGCTGATTTCCAATATTTTGTGCAACAGGCTATACATGCCTTTCAATTGAGGCATTATGTTAATGAGGCACAAGTTTGTAGTTTAATAGGAATTTAGGCATAGTAGTGTGGTGGAAAGGTCCTCTTTGACTTGATCTGACGTGATCAATGACTAGCTGCGGGACGAGGGGAAAGCCATACTTTTCTCTTGGCTTCATTCCCCATTATTTAATAAGAGAGTTAAACTGAGGACCCTTCCAGATCTGAGTTTCTAATTTGATGCCACCAAATTAGAGCTATTTTTTTCTGAAGAAGAGATGTTTCTGAGCTGTTTTTTGAAGACGGAATGTTTCTTTCCTAGAACTTTCTGTTTTCCTAGTCTGTCTTGTGATGGGTGTGGATAAAACCAGCCTAAATTTTTGGGGGTTTGAAAAAATTTTTTCTCTGATTGAAATTTAAGTGACATAAACAGATATTGAACTTATTACCATATCGTTATTCACTTTGCGCTGCCAACATCATTTTAACAATAGGATTATTTTCAAGGTAGTAACCTATGAAGATTGAAATGTTGATGAAGAAGGCTTTAAACACTTTGTGTTATATAGAATGGTCCTTAGGAATACCTGGTATGCTAGATCTATACTGCTGGACAACTACAGTATAATGAGGTAGTTAGGAGATAGATGCTGAAGCTGGACTACCTGGGTCCCCATCTGGCTCTGCCACTGGCTAATATTGTGACCTTGGGCGGGTTATAATAATAGTACCTGCCAAATAAGTTTTCTGAGGAATAAATGCTGAGAATATATTCATGGCCTATAGTTTTATGTATGTTTGGCTGCTATTTTTAATTAGTTTTACATTCTAGGAGTCACATCTTCCTATGATAATTCTTTTCTTTTTTGAGACAGAGTCTTACTGTGTCACTCTCGGTAGAGTGTGATGTCATAGCTCACAGCCTCAAACTCTTGGTCTCAAGTGATTCTCTTGCCTCAACCTCCTGAGTAGCTGGGGCTACAGGTGCCCGCCACAAGGCCTGGCGCTTTTAGAGGCGGCATCTGGCTCTTGCTCAGGCTGGTCTCAAATCGGTGAGCTCAAGCAGTCTACCCATCTCGGCCTCCCAGCGTACTAGGATTACATGCCATGAACCACTGTGTCCGGCCCTGTGATAACTTTTAATGCTCATAATAATGCTCATTTTTATCCTTGTGAAGAGACTGAGACTTAAGTTAAATAATTGACCCAAGATCACATATGAAATGGGTGCTAGATTCATGATTCAAACTAGGTCTGTCTGACTTATTTCAAAACTCAGGCTCTTTTCTTCTTCATATATACAGGGTGGCCAGTCCTTTGGAAGTTTGAAATGCTTTTAACTTAGGCAGGGGCAGTTAGTATTAGAAGATGAAAGGGCTCAGCATTTGAATAAATGCCTCTGCTATCACCACAATAAAATGATATGACTCTTCTCTTTCTTATAGATGTGCCTTTCAGGTCTTCAGGTTTTTCATAAATTATTTTTAAACAATGTGATGTGTTTTGGTCCATTCTCTGCAGAATTGGACAGGCTTGGCACCTAGTCCTCAGATACCCTTCCTCATGGCAGTGGCTTGAAGGGTGTATGGGCTATGTTAGACAAAAGACTCCTTTGCCAGATCTATATCCTTAACCTTGGAGAGTGAAACTTGTAACATTCAAATTAGTTGCAATGAAGAGAACAACCTGACATCCACGTAACTCCTTTATTCATTTGATATTTATTGAATATCTAGGTATCTGACATTTTAATCTGGAGTTTTAAGTCCTTGGATTTTTTTACCTGAAAAATTTAAAAATAGCTTTGCAGTGACACAGCATCATTGAGAATATAACACCAATTCTTTTTTATTTACAAAAATTTAAGCTGTAATTGTTTTAACCACTTCTAACCATTTTTGTTTTTCACTGGAAAATTCTTTAGCAAAAACAGTGGTACACAAATAGGCTTCTATCATTCCTCAGCCTCCTTATGATAATACTATACTTACTGCTGAGTAACTGTAATTAGGGTAGAGCTGGATGTAGACATACTACATTTTGAGTCTGAGATGATTTTAGCTTCACCTGTGTTGCGGAGTCAACTCTGATCAGTATTTTAGGAAAGTATCATATATGTATGTTCTATGTAGTATAAATATTAAAAAGCTAATATAAAAGAAGCTCTAAGAAACTCTGTAAGAATTTTATCACCTTCATTTAATACTGTTGATGAACAGTGAAGACAACAGTGTGGTAATGTTATCCAGTTTATTTTGAAAAACTCCTGGGATTGGCAGACTTTTTCTTTAAAGAACCAGATATTCTCTGTCACATCTACTCAACTCTTTGGATAGAGAACAAAAGCATCTGTAGACAACTTGTAACCAAATGGTTGTGGCTATTTAAATAAAACTTTATTTATGCAGGCCTACTTTGAGAATTCTAAATGGATCTGGTGGAGGGTCCATTGAAGGCAGTTGGTGCACATGTTGATGATAATAGTTGTTTTTGCTTCTGGCGAAATTGTATGCTAACTTGTAAAGGAGTTGTGATCGTGGTTATATAAAAAAATAACAAAAAGCAGTGGTTGGAAATATCACAGCTACTAAGGACTGCTCTCACCAGGAGTTCTGTTTCCAAAATGGCGTAGTTTTGATCTCAGTGTATGCTTAAAAGTATCTTACATAATGTCTTATTAATTTGGAAGATATTGTTTGTTCAGCCACATGTGCAGATTTTAGTTTTCTTCCTACAACTTAAAGATGATAAATGGCAAATTCAGTACTATTCAAGGTAGGAGCTACTTAATACTTAAATCGTTATTTGCCAAATCACATTTATGGTCGAGTTTCTATTTTTAACTGACATACTGACTTAAGTTTGCCAAAACCTGATTGTATTTGGAAGGAAAATGGCATTGTTGTTATTTTCTCTGCATGAGGACATCTGAAACAGGTGGCAGGCGGCAGGGGAAGACTAAAGGTACAGGATAAAAATATAATAGTTTATATATTTTTTTGTACTAAATTTCAAATCTAGTTAGGTTGTTTTCTTCCATTCTGATATTATAATAACCTAATTTATTTTCTATATTCCATACCCTCAAGTCAATAGGGAAATCCCATTGTATTGCAATTAGTATTGAATTCAGTGACACATTTTTATTATTCAGATATAATTGGACATAATTTTGTTATTTAATCCTTTGATTCCAATTGACTAGCGTTTTTATTTGCAATTTATATTTTACAGTATTTGATTCTAAGTATGTTCTTGTCAATGGGTAGTTTGATTTTAGAGCTGGAGTAACTGAGCCAATGTGTCCCAAGTGGCTTCGAAACATTTTTTAAATTGCTACATCTTAGAACTTAAGAAATAAACAAGAAAAGGTTAGGTTGACCAAAGTCACTCTAAAAAGAAAAGCAAGACCCACATGAGTGTTTTATATTAGATCATATTTATGTGCTTTCATTAGAACCATTGATTTGCAGGAATCCTTCAACCTAGTAAGTGTTATTATAAAGACTGTGTTGTGCACATATGGTGTTGCAGCCAGTTTGAGGCTGTAGTCTTGGGTGGTGTTTGCTCAAAGCTTCCTTTTTGTTTTTTTACTCTAATGGCATGAGGATGTCATGCAAACTCCAATCTGAATCCCTAGTAGGAAGGTCTTGAACAGGGTTATGAAGATGCGGTTATCAAATTTTTATGTATTAACAGTTATCCTACCTAAAAAGATCTAGGAAACATGAAATTATATGCTGCAAGTTTTCACTCTGAAATTTCTAAGGCAGATTTTCTACTGTAGTGTGGATAAAATTCTCTATTGAAATAATTATGAATAAAATGATTTCATATTTCGCCATCTTGATCATTCAGAAGCTTCTGTGTGAATACATTTTCCAAATAGATAAAGTGAACATTTGAGTTCTTTCCCCCCCTTTATTTTAGCAGAATTATGAATGATAGTTCATTTTTTGGCTCAGATTGACCAGCTGAGCCCACTATGGAAAAACTTCCTTGTGTATGTCATCTCAGTTGGAGTTCTCTTTAAGAAGCTAGTAGTAACCATATTCCAAATATGCTTAAAACTGTCAAGTTAAAAGGAGGAGAACTGAGGATTCTTAGACACAGTAGAAGAAGAAAAGAGAAAGGAAACAACTGTGCTATATGAATAACCCAGAACTGGGAACCAGGTATCATTTTAGTACCTATAATATGGCAGGCGCTCACTAATTTTGGAATTGACAACACTCTCTAAAGAAGTTTGAGAGAGGTGTACATAAAGAAGGGAGCCTAATTTACACTTGGTGTGGGTTAGGGAGGGATGAATTGCAGGGTCTAAGTTAAAGAAGGATATCAGGAGATATTTCTAAGAGAAGAACTTGAGCTAAATGTAGTCACACAGAAACAGGGAGAGAGTGTTCTATGAAGAAAAATGGAATAAACCAAAGTATGGAGGTATGAGAGGATGTTAAATACTAGAGGATGTTAAATATAGTAGGCATGATTGGTAAAAGAGGAAGAGGAAGGTAGTTTGGTGAAGGTTGAAAGGATTGTTGGGTTTTAATTATTTAAGGGCCTTACATATTACATACCAGATTGTGCTATTGACCAGTAGCAACTCCCAGGCCAGTATTGATTTGCTTTTGGTGGAGGAAAAGGGGATGAAAGTATTCTTGAAAAGTCACTATTTCAAAGAACATAACAAAGACCAGTGGAGTGAAAAAAACAAGACAAAACCAGATAGGCACAGTAGCTCACACCTGTATATGATTCTAGCACTCTAGAAGGCCAAGACAGGAAGATCACTTGAACTCAGGAGTTCAAGAACAGCCTGAGCAAGAGTGAGACCCTATCTCTACTAAAAGTAGAACAATTATCTGTAGTTTCAGCTACTTGGCAAGTTGAAGCAGGAGGATTGCTTGAACCCCGGAGTTTGAGGTTGCTGTTAGCTAGACTGAGGCCATGACATTGTAGCCTGGGCAATAGAGTGAGACTTTGTCTCCAAAACAACAAAAACCAAAGCAAAATAACAACAACAACAACAACAAAGACAAAACAAAGCTGTTTGCCAAGCAAGAAGATATAGTAAAGAAAATCACTGAGTTGAGGAAGAAAAGTCCATTTTTTAATACTAGAAAAGAGCAGGGGTGAGACTCGGCGGTCTAAATTGTGATTATCCTAATTGAGAATTAAAGACTAGCTGCATGAGTTCACAGATCTGTATATGATTGGTTAAATATGTCCCATTATAGTGAAGCAGCATTTATTTAGTTATTATATTTTGTAGGCAAGCACTGTTGTCATAGAAAAGTTTGTATTTCTGAGCATTTCTAGCCCCTTTTCCAAAGGTGATTAAATCTCTTATGAAAGTCCTGGACCTTACCAACTGTCTCAAGGGTCCCTGTGGATGTGGTCTGATGTTGGACAGGACCCTGGGTTGGCAGTAACCAATTCTGACTCTACATATACGCTCCTAGAATATTCACAGTAAACTCTGGGATCTCTATGTGGTGGATTGTGGGGAACTCCATCCTAGTATGTCTGGTTAGAATATGGCTTCCTTCCACTGCCATTCATTCCAGAAAATACAGAATTATGAAGTGTTTGATAAGTATTATTTTTGTTAAGTTGTATACAACTTGGGATATATATGTGTTTCTGGATAGTTTCTTTAGAGGTAATTTCTCTTTTTACTTGAAGTTTTTTTCAGTTTTATTCTTAAATAAGCTTTTCCGAAGTGACTCATAGTCTCTTACAACTTTCAGTTCCATGGAGAATGCTGAATTTAGGGACCTCTCAGAAGAACTGCTAGATAATTTTGCTCCTTGTGGGAAGATCTTGCTGAGGACACACCCAAATCTTTGAGCGTCCATTTAAAATACATGGCACAAAACTACTTTTATTTCATTGGAGAAAATGGTTGTATTACCTTGGATTTTCAGGACTATTGTAGGTTGTTGTTTTCTTCTTTCTTGTTACCTGAGCACGTTTGTTACCAATATAACTTGTAATCCCACTGAAGAGGACTGCAGTGCTTTTAGGCAAGTCCCATTTAAGCAAATACAGCTCTTTATTAACAAATTCAGTTAAAAGGTAGTCTCAGCTGAGCTACAGATTCTTGCAGACCAGGGAAAGGTGAGGGGCGGGGGCAGAGCAAAATCGGACTTAGGAGTTCATCTCAGCAAATGTCTTTGTCCTTGGCTAAGGACACAGTGATTGCCTCTTTTCTGTAAATGATATGTGAATGAATCATTAAACCTCCTTGGTAGCCAAGATTGAGGGTCTTTTTGTAATTTGGTCCAGATTCAGTCTTCATTTAATAGCATTTCAAATATATCTTGATTTACTTGCTTTTCAGTTGAGTTTTTGACAAGCCTATTTTCTGGGGCCAAAGAGAATTGGTATTGTGATTTTTAAAAGGATTTATTTATTTCAACAAGTAAATATGCAATGGTATTGGCATTCCAAAAACCACCAAGTCATAAAATGTTATATAAATTTTTAGTGCATAGTAAATTAAAAATTTGTTAGAACGTCAGCAGAGGGAAAGGTTTTGTTATTTTCCAACAACTTTAAAGTGTAACAAATAATAAACTCTAATTAAATGTGATTCCTGTGTGTAAATAGTAGCTTCAAATAGCAAGATTCCTGGCAGCTAAACTATGGAATTTCATACCCTAGAAGAAACAAGAATTTCTGAGGATCACTTTATTAGTCTTTGTTTATAACTACACTGTATATGAGATCATCTTTTAATACTTTGCTAAAAAAATGCTTCATAAAACTGTTAAACGGCTGGCCTTTTCACAAATGAAGTAAGAATTACAGATCACTTCTTGCTTTTATTTTTATGGAATATACATAGTGTTGCTGTACAGAATCAATGCAATCCTTAGAAGTTTATAATTTTAGGAAATATAATATGCAGGCAAGTTTTTCTTAAAAACAAATTTTCTTATGTGTAAAATAATAGTATATTTAAATTATAGAAGAATTGCTTGGTATAATGGGGAAAGGAGGTTACCATTGGTCTCTACTTGCCCAGTCTTGTAGGCATTGTGCTAGAAGAAAATATTCCATGTATGGTTTTTGTGTGTTGAAGGTCACTATGTTTTATTAGATCAAGTAAAGGAGTTGGGCTGTAAGATGACTTTTGAATCAGCAGGTGATATAGTAGATGAGATGTGGAAGGCTTATTCCAGGCATTCATAAACAAGGTAAGAGTTGTAGATATAGTCATGTGCCACTTACCAAAGTTTTGGTCAACAAGGGCCACATATATGACGGTGGTCCTATAAGATTATGATACCTTATTTTTAAGGTATCTTTTCTATGGTTAGATAAATACTTAGTATGTTATAATTATATACAATATTCAGTATAGTAAAATACTGTACAGGTTTGCAATCTATGAACAATAGGCTAACATACGGGTGTGTGGTAGGTTGTACCTTATAGCAGGGTGTCCAACCTTTTTTTCCCTCTGCCACACATCAGAAGAATAAAGAGTTGTCTTGGTCCATACGTTAACAACACAAACACCAATGAAAGTTGATTAAGTGGAAAAAAAAAAAAGGTACGTGCATACTTTTTGTGATCTTGAACACCACAGATAAGCAAAAATGTCCTTACAAAATCAGCAGCTTCAGGTTGGATACTTCTGCCTTACAGGTTTTTGTGATGGTCACACAGGGATGAAATTGCCTAACAATGCATTTCTCAGAATGTATCCCTGTTTTAAATGACACATAACGGGTAGTGCAGTTTTTATTAAAGGTATGGCTTCTTTTTTTTTTTTTTTTTCAGACTATTGAGGGTACACATAATTTGGTTACATCATTTGCATTTATAAGGCTAAAAAGTATGGTTTCTTTAAAATAAAAACAGAAAACACTCATGTAAAAAAGCCTTTTAAAAAATTCTTTTCAAATGGCTCCATCTTTGTGAGGGATGCCATTGCTTTTAAAATGAGAATTATATTTGCTCCATGAGGTATCCTTATTATGTCAGGGTTTCTCTAAACTCTTAACATTTTTCATTATGCTGATTAAATGATAAAATATTCAATTTAGAAAACTAGTAGAAAAAGAAAGATTGCTCCTCAAGATATGCTATGGAATGTAGAGAAAATGAAAATATTTCTAAAAAGAGGCTATTCAGGACAAGAGAGTATGTTATTTTGGTTATAAGACCTTTTCTTAGGGGGAGAGGTGGTTTTTCTTTGGGGAGGGGAGGTTTCTCACAGGGTAGGTATATTTATGAAGGACTTTTTGTTTTTAATAAACTGGGCAGGTACTTCTTTTTTAAACCTACTTCCTAGAAATGTGAGAGCAGGTAATATTTATGTGAGAAGGAGCTTAGTGAAAGGTCAACTCCTCTTCCCTTGTTTTCCCTTTCTTCTCCATATTTCACTTTTCATCTTCAATTAGCCAAGTCATTAACTTGTTTGTCATGGATTTGTTGTGTGTTTTTGTTAGGTGTGTAGTAATTTTTCACATACAATTTATTTATGCTCATTTATTTGGAAGAGAGAGATTCAAGATGCTTGACTTTATATTTTTTTTATTTTTAGACCCCTTTTTCAAAATGTGAGAATGTTAGGAGGTACAAATGTTCTGTTTACATACTTTGTTTTTGTGCAGGTTGAGTCAAAGTTATATATGCAAGTGCATCCTTGACCCAGGTGGTGTGCACTGTACCCAGTGGAGCTGGATTGACCCATCCCTCTACCCCTCCCTCTCAGCTTGATTTTCATTGAGATTTACTTCCATATGTGCACTGAAGTGGCGCACGGCCTACAGATAAATGAAAAAATGCTCACCATCCTTAATCATCAGAGAAATGCAAATCAAAACTACTCTGAGATATCACCTATAACTCCAGTAAGATTAGCCCACATGACAAAATCCCAAAACCAGAGATGTTGGCATGGATGTGGAGAAAAGGGAACACTTCTACACTGCTGGTGGGAATGCACACTACTACGTTCCTTTTGGAAGGATGTTTGGAGAGTACTTAGAGATCTAAAAATAGACC
>CAUYRH010045756.1:0-35113 GCA_963574655.1 Perodicticus potto
AGTGGAGGTAAGGCAATTGGTGGGATCACACCTATGGTGCATCTTAGAAGGGTACTGGTGAAACTTATTAAATGTAGAATATCAATGTCTTCATATAGTGATTAAGAAAATGCCATGAAGGCTATGTTTAACAGTTCGACCAAAACATTTCAGATTGTATATGAAGTCAGAACATTGTGCCCCATGATTGCGCTAATGTACACAATTATGATTTAATAAAATTATAAACAACAAAAAATAAAGGTAAAATTTATTTTTTTTTAGGTAGTAATTAAAAAACTGAAATAGGAGAAAAGCAAATGTGTCAGCAAACTGCTGTCTCAGAAAATATAAAAATACCAATTTATGAACTGGCAAAAATTTTGTAGAGCCTCTCAATTTGAAAAATGTGTCTACAGATATTATTTGAACAAGATCATTAAAGTAGGAAATGCTTAACACATACTGCATACAAACTTGCAAGAAGAAGCAATCTGTTTTAAGATGTGATATGTCCTCTTTGGACAGTTTAGTTTCCCTAAATTTTGATCTCATCGATAACCCTTGTAGGATCAGAACCCATACCATCCAGGTCATAGGGTCTAGCCCTGTGTCTTACCCATTATAAGTATCCAATTCCTTTATGAATAGACAAGTCACTATTACCTAAGTGTTGATGAGATCACATTACTCCTCCATAAAGGAATTTAGTCCACTAATGCATAAAAATAAATTGGACTCAGGGGTTTCAAATAGCATCTTGACTAGAAACTCTGACACATCTTCCAATATACCACGTAACTATCAATGAAGATACGGAAAAAGAGGAAAATTTAACATGCAACTGAAAACTGGTATAATAACAAATGCATAGGCAGAAATATCAAGAATTTCTACAGGTAGTGAGATCAATGGAACTGGATTGAAAGAAAATGAATAAAGAGATGAAAATGTTGAGAGAGACAATGGAAGAAATGATAGGGTAGAATATAAATATGTAGGCTACATACAAGTATTTGTTCTAAGAAAGAAAATATAAAAATTGTGATAAAAAAACAATGAATGATATTATAAAAGAAAACCTTCCTTAGTTGAGAAAAAGTTTAAAGTAGACAATAAGGTTAGTCTATGAAAGAATAAATGAAAAAAAAAAATACATGGAAGCACCTTTTAACTATACAAAAACAGTGAAATTATCCAGGATGTTAAACAAAACAAACACGCATACAAGAATGGGTTGACATCAAGGAAAAAAATCAGACTCGTCTTAATTCCTCAGCAATCTTTCGTTAGACTACAATGATGTTATATTCTACAGGGATACAAGGGAAGTAGTTGGGATTTAAGAATGCTAATTTTAATCAAATTGTGTTTCATGTATATGGAATTTGAAAATTTATATTTTTAAGACTTTCAAGGTTTTAGAAATATTTAACACATATACTTGATTTTATAAAATTGCTTAAAAATATACAGGAGTAGAGAAATGAGTCTAAATAAGAACTCAAGATTTGAGGGCTTATAGCTAAGAAGGTTGATGGTTTTTCCTTTTATTCAGAATAGAACCATATCTTGGAAATCCTGGAGGATTATGGGTTATAAAGGAGATGTCTTTATATTAAGGGCAGAACTGGCTTTAAAATTATTCTGTTGACTGTGTCCATTTTTATGTTAGTCCTAATAGCAAGAAATGGACTTAATATTTAATGAACTTCTAAAAAAATAGTGGTAACTATTCTCTTGAAAAATATGTCAATGACATGCTCACAATGACAACCCCACTTACAGAGTGGGCCCCGTGCTACCAGGATTACTGCAGGAAAAGCCATGAGTACATGGCCAGGATTACTGCAGGAAAAGCCATGAGTACATGGCCTTGCTAAAATGGAGCTATACAGAGAGACGTGCTGGTCTATGTCTTCTTCAAAGGCTTTGTAGTGACCATTGAAGACTAAAAATTGCATATTAAAAGAGTATCTTTTATGTTCCTAGTGTTAAACTAGGGAAAACTATTAATATTCCTGTGGCAGTATGTCTACTATCAATATTCTCTTTTATTTGGGACCTTCAATGTTCCTTAAGATCCTTAAAAATCATCACATGAAATGCAGTTACAATAAATTAAAAAGCATACATGTAGAAAAAAGACTGAAGAAAAACACCAACATGTTAAAGGTGTTATCTCAGGATGAATTTTATCTTCTGTACACATGTTATCCATTTTCTAAATTTTGTAGGATAAGTATGTAGGGGAAAAAACTCTGAAAAATCTAAGAATAAGTGCATATAATTTTTATATACCATATAATGCAAAATATTTTTAAAGCACTGTATATATTATGATCTCAATTATACAAAAAGAAAGCTAAGTTGGAAATTCTTCCAGAAATGTTAATAATTATAATCAGTGAATGATAGAATAATAGTTTATTTATTTCTTCTAATTTTCAGTAGTATTTTCTTACTTTATATAAATATAAAGATATATATATATATTTTCATTCCATGGTAAGAATAAAACACAATAAGTTATAAGGGTTAAAGTTTGTATTTATATGAGTTTAGCTGATTATCCTACCAGTATTTATTTTCACATGGAACGTTCAAGGTGAGAATAATTTTCTTTTGATAACCTTAAAAACAATTTTCTAAAACTGTTGCCTCAAATGTAGATTAAAATTGACACGATTATTCATTAACATTTTGTTTAGACTTGCCTAAAAGAAAAAGAGAAACCGTAATACAACCGCAGGGGCTCAAAATTTCACTGTGAACAGTGTCTACAAGCTTCAAATCTAAAGAGACACTTTGACCACTCAAATAAAAAACAAAACCGTTGTTTTTCCTTGTTTACAGTCATACTGTCAATGTGATTTCATTTGTCATCTGTCAAAGGACTTTTGATCTCAGCAGAGCTTCAATAAAGAAAGGATGTGTGGTAAGTGATAAGACACAGAGGGAAAGAGGCATTCAATCACTAACCGGAACAGAACCAGAGCTTCACCTTCCAAGCAGATACAGAAAAACGGTCAAAGATGCATTCGTGTCTCCAAACGGGACTTTAGCACAAGCAGAAACGTTTAAATACCAGAGTACTGATAGTTCTAAAATGACAACATTTGCTGCTGGGAGGTGGCTGCATCACACGTCTTTAGGAGATGTTAAGTGACAATCCGCTGCCTCAGCTCTGGTACCCTTCCTTAACACCATTGAGACCTCGCCTACTTTTTAATAGTGGTGGTCATCTAACTTAAAAAGCAGGAGTGATTTGTTTTTCTTCTAGTTGTCAATCTACTGGGATCTGAAACTTACAGCATTGCTTGCTTCCCCCTGGGTCCCTGGTAATGTGAATTGTCTTTAGCCACTGCCTAACAAATCACTGTCACAGAGCAGCAGTCGACCTTTCTTTTCAATCTATGCACTTTCCAGGAGTTATAAATCAGTTGACTTTCAAGCTCGATGAGATGGCATATGCCCTAGTTTGAAGAACAGATGGAGGCTGGGGGGGAAATTGTTTCTGCAGGCTTGCTACAAGGAGCTATGCTCCATAAAAGTGAACCATTTGCACTAATTTCTCACATAAATTATATAGGCAGCAGGGAGCACCAGCCCATTCAGCAGAAAATCTTTCATCTAGCTTTCAGAGGTCATCTCACCAATTTAAATTAAAGTTATTTCTGATACATGGCTGTATTTTCATGCTGTACACTTTTAAGACATAGCAATTTACATCAAATAAAAGAATGACATTAATTGAGTATGCAGTTCCCTCCTCCAAATTGCCAGAGGATTATTTTTCTCAAGACTTCTAGAATGAGCTCTGTCTATTAATTAATCACAGAGGAAATAATAGTGAGAACATGGCAGCTCTCTCATACAAAAATCAGGTAAATTATCACTTTTCTTGTAATATTTGCCTTGCAAATTCCTCTAAGACCTGTTATCCAAACTCAAGCTTTGGTAGTTATTAAAAGAAATAGAAGCTCAGGACAATTCCTAGAGAACATTCGTACTTCTTGATGTGAAACAAATTATTCAACTCAAATAAATTTGCCTATAAGATCTCAAAAGTCAATATCAGTTTTACCTCAGGGGCAATAGACATAGCACTAATTTTTGAAATCTTTAAGAAATTGAAACATTAAGAAATTGAAGGTATCAAGGGACTAAATTATAAATCAAAATTGTAGAATCTTGTGAATATCTTGCTGTGAAGGCATCAGGTATCATATCACAGCGTGACTTATTTAAAATGCAATAATATTTACAGATAATGAGCTAGCATGGTTTGGGAATGATTGTAATTGTAAGAAAATGCGTGCACGCTTTTATAATAATTATATTCAATAACTGTTTTTCCTACCAGGAAATTATCAGTTATGTCAATGAAAACAGTCACACTGACAAAGCTTTTTATAGTTTATGACTACCAATGCTGCTGAGACCTAAAATGAATGGGGGGAAAGTAGGAAATACCAGAGAAGAAATACTGAATGGAGTCATCAGTTAACAAAGAATTAAAGGCACCATCAGTAGAATTTTTAAGACTGATTTAAGTATCTAATTTAATTACAGTATTTTCTTTACTTTAGGTGTTCAAGTTGATATATTTTTATTCCTCTAGAAAGATAAATAAACTTGTCATTTTGAACACAAACTTTAAGAAATGAGTAGTCATTTGGAAAGCCTTCAGGTATAATCTAAGGATCATTCTCATGACATAAGTTCAAACCCCCCTAAGATTGTTGCATAACATTCTGGACCCTGCAGTACTGTGGATTCGAATTAAACTTGTCACTTCTAATCTTTACATTTTGCTACCAGAAGACTTTGTCTCTTTGGAAAATTTATTTCTATTCAGTATTTGTTCCTTGAGGTATTTCATAAGCACCTCAAAATAATTATTTTTAATCACTATGAAACAAAATTTCTTTGAACTCTCATATTGTAAAAGGGTCATAGGAATTATCTGGTACATTGTTACCACTTAGAGATAAGGAAAGTAAGAGACATGATCCTAAAACAGCCTCTCAAGGAAAAGAACTTCAAAATAATCAGCTCCAGAATGCTGGACTTTCACTCAGCATATGCCCTGGGCCCCCGCCCTGTGACAGACACGGTGCTAAGTGCCAGGACGCATGAGTGCACCAGCCCGAACTGCAGACAGAGACCTCAGCCTGAGGAGATGCCCCGATATGCCTGTTTTCACTCACACTGTTACTGGCTCCATTTTAGGGCCCTGTCTGGTTTTCATTTCTGCTATCTTTCTTATATCTGCTGACTTAATGTACTTTAGGGTTTTAGTAAGACAACTTCCATCCATTTTTGAAAAAATAGGGGGTAGAAATATATAAATGACACATTTACATAAATGTTTATTGATACAAAGTACTGAAATGTGTATTTATAGCTACTTGATTGAATTAAGAAGTCAAATTTTTTTTAATGGAAAACAAAGTTTTGTGACTTAAGTTTCAATCAATAGCTAACGGTGTAATTAACATATTAACTTCAGGGAAATCATGTTTTTTATTTATTTATTTATTTTTTTATATTTTACTTTTTATTTTTTGCAGTTTTTGGCTGGGGCTGGGTTTGAACCTGCCACCTCTGGCATATGGCGCCAGCACCCTACTCACCCTAGCCACAGGTGCCGCCCAGGAATCATGTTTTCATGGTGAAGTTTTATGCATCTCCAATAAGTCAGTGAGGCAGATAAGTTTTGGACAGTGAGTAGAGGCTATCTAAATTCATTTTCACATGTACCTGCTTTTGTATGTTATTTCTGGCTTTGTTAAATTTATTTCAATGTAAGTGGCTACTGAAAATAAACTATATATGAAATAAAGAATAAAAAATCAAGATTGCAGATACACCTCCACCAACTATGCTACTTTGGATGAGGCCTGCCATGGCATTGCTGAGTGAGGGATTATAAGGTGCTGAGAGGTAGGAATTTGAGACAAAGACCAAGTCCACTTTGAGAGATTCTCCCATTTTTGAGAGATTTGCCATTTTGTTACATCTGTAATAGGATTGATATGATATTATTTTCTGATTTCCTTAAAGAATAATAGGGTTATCTATTTCTTTTTCAAATATCCCTAAAATACCTGGGGCATCTATTTATTAGAAATTTAGTGGAAAATAAGATGTTACTGTATGTCATAGTCAAATAGCACATTATCAAGGACAGATGGAGAAAGGTGACTTATCAATACCTACTACAGCATAATAATTATAAACTGAAAGAATTTAGAGACACCTCAGTGTGGTTGTAGCCTTTTTCCATCTTTAAAATAAATAAATGGTTTATAATACCATATAGGTATTTTACTTTTTAAAATCTAATGTGCCTATGATATTTTTCTCTCTTTCTCCCAAGTTCTCCATGGAAGTGACTACTTAAAGATAACGTGTGTTCCCATACTATTTAAAACAATGGCTCAGAACTAGAATCTATAGTAAAATGGTGACTCTTGTACTGCTGCCTGTGACTCACATTTGTGCTCTTCACTAACTATGTAATTTTTATTTTGAGTTAATTCAGGTGAATATTCCAAATGACTTCTGATTCCTGCCACATAGAAAATTAAGATAGGCTGTTGGATTCTTGCCTCAAAATTAGCCACAAAAAAAAGTATGAGAACACATATGGATTCCAGAAAGTGACAAATAAAAAGAGGAAAGTGGGGAAGAGAGGGGCCAGGAGGAGACCTGGGCTGGGTTAAACTCACAAGCTGAGTTCGGGGTGGGGTGGTAGAGGATGCCTAGAGGCCAAAGAGAGAGGAAAATTTACGGAAAACCTGTGTAAATGTCCATATAATATCGTATTCTTTCCGATGACTCACACATTAATAGCTAGTTTTCCTGCAACTTAAAACTCTCCAGCAAAGGCCTCTCTTCACCGCTTGTTTAAGCAGCAGAGGTGGAGACAATATGCTGAACATCTTGCAAGTTTATATAACATTCTTCTCTTTCCATAAGGAAAACCTTTCGGTAGAGCCCCACACCCACCCCGTCACTGTCCCTGTAAGTGTGTGATTCATATTACAGAGGTACAGGAAATGAGAGCATGGCAATTTAAGATGACAAAACTCAGACACAATTTTAAAATTTCCATTGTTCCTCTGATTGTCTGCTTTGTAACTTATCCAGACTGCTTAGCTTTTTTTCACGTTTGTTTCCCATGTTGTGGATACTGAAGCTATCAACAACAGAATAAACAGTTATGTTTCTGAATGTTAGTGGAGTCAAGAAAAATGTGAAAAAAGCAGCATACTAAAAATCTTCAAGGAATCACTATACTTTTAAAATATCCACAACCATTGATAATCAACAATTCTTTAGCCATACTTAGAAAATACATACATAAAAATTAAAAAAAGGATTCCAGAGCTTTCTTGGCAGATTTCCCATTCTAGATCTCATCTAGTTTTCTCAGATAGATAATGAACTTGCCATCAGTAAGTGTGTAGAAAATTTCACTACAAATAGTTTACAAAACCTTTCTCATGTTTACCAAGGAATCTATGACAAGCATAGACAACCATGACAAAAATGCACAACACATTTAAATCCCATTTTTTTCATTTGTAATAATAGTTCTTACATAGCTATCGCCTTGTATCTGGGAGTCAGGCTTTTATTTTTAACTGCCATTATCTTAATCTGCAGCTGCACACTCTAATATGGTAACCATGTGGCTATTTAAATTAAAATTAATTAAAATTAAATGAAATTAAATATTCAGTTCCTCAGTCTCAGTAGGCACATTCCAAGTGCTTAATGGCCACATATGGCCAGCTCTGTATTAGACGGCGCAGATGCAGAGCATTTCCACATTGCACAAGGTTGCACTGGACGCTCTGGGTCTTCCGAGATTCCGTGAGGAACAGACCAACCGCGTGGGCCCCCGCCTGGCTGCCCTGCTGTTTGGCATGTGGGACAAACGATCACTTCCACGAGCACGGAAGTGTTATGTCCGTGAGACATTTAGCTGTCTCTAACTTACACCCACTTTCTGACTTTATTAGGTTATTTCTGAGATGGCACCATGGAGTGCCTTTGTTATCTCAAGAACGTATGTTTCCAATGCAGTGAAGGTCGGGTGGCCTAATCCAGAACAAGTGGAAGGGGAAGTTGACAACTTGGGCAGGGACCCTCAACCAGCAACTGACAGACTGGAATGACCGTGGGCTGCCAGGACAACCTCTAGTGGGGTTTAGATTTGAGATTCTAAAGTCTTTCAGAGTGACAGACCTCTCAAAAATCCTATCAAAGAAGTGGACCTTCTTATCACTTAATTATGCAGATCATCTCAGGCACTCGCAACCCCCGGGGGTGAGAGAGAACCAACATTTTCCCGGGAAGCACTGCCATGCACAAGTTTTCAGGAAGGGATAAGCTCTGACATCTAGGAGGGAGGTTTGACCAGAGACCTGTGCTCTGTCCACACACGGAGTGGTCCAGGGCAGGGTCGTGGTTTTCTACTTACAGCATGCTAGAAACGTCCTCACAGTAAACGGGCCAACCAATAAATACAAATAGAGGGAATATTCACAAGTCTCTGTTTAATAATTTCACTGCCTCATTTTCAATGTTATAATTATACAATTGAAAAGTAGTAACAAACCTCTAAAAGACAGAAGTCTGTAGATTCTTGAATAAGATGTTTTCCTAAATGTATGCTATTATACTACTAGTGACCGCAAATAAATTGTTTCCTCTTTGTATTAACTTTTAGCTTGCTGAAACTGTACTATAATCAATAGTAGCTTAAAAAGAATTATATAACCATAAAAGGAAAAGCAGTTTATATCCCATCTGGCTGTTGGATTATCAAAGATAAAGGAAAATTATTCATCCCATATTTTTATTCATAATTTACTTTCAAGATGAATTTTTGTCTAGTCTCCTGACACTTCTAAAAGTAAATACAATTATTTAAACAGGTCAGAATAAATCTGTATAAGTTATTTTCATTAATACAACTTATACTTAAGTTATACTTATCTCAAACACCAAAAGCCACACACTTTTTTTTTCTTTTTTTAAGGCAAGCATGAAATAAGGTTTATGGAGGAAGAAAAAGATAGGTTTACAGAATAAGGTGTACAAAGCAAGAGAGTTCACCATGGACGGAGACTGGTCCCCATTGTTGTGACAAAGGCCAAGCCACCTGCATTTTGTAAAGAATTATGACATATTCTTTTACTCAACAGAAATGAGGATTTTAGCAACTTCACTGTGTTATCTTGTATGAACCAGCACAGAGACAAGCAAACACAAAATCCACGTAATTAATCAAATATAACTGCACTCCCAAATCACAATAAAATGTTGGAAATATGAATTTATATTAAGACTAAAATGGCTAAGTTAGTTATATTTACTATAAATTTTTTCGCGTCATTTGACATTTTCACATAACGAATTCACTTTCTAATAAAGGTGATTAAAAGGAAGATAAGAATGACAGTCATCCCTTTCCTCTAAGGATTGTTCGGCAAGTTTTAACAATAAGGTTATCACCAGGTTTCTCTTGAAAAGTAACTTGTAATAATTCTTAAGTTCGATAGATGCGTAGTATCACATGACTGCTCAAGAATTAGACAAATTTGATAATAAGATGAAAATATTTTAAAAGCTGAATGCTAACAAGTCTTCCACTCTTGGTACAGAGGAGAGAAAAAAAGTTAATTTTAACGTTCCTTTCTAAAACAAATACTTTCATGAATTCCTGAATCTGATAATTTTATTGTCAACATAAAGGCATGCGTTACTAATTAGGAACAGTTCCTAAATTTGCCTTGCACACAAGCCCTGTACTTTTTAGCTAAATACGTTAGTTGCTTAATTTAACTGCTATTTGGCCAAAACCTTTCATTCTCCTTAACCCGATGTGATACTCATACAGTGTAGCTGCTTTGATGTGGGTAGGCAGAGAAGCCCTTTTAGCTGATAAGTATCACCAAAAGCAAAGTTGTTGCTAACAAAAATAATTAAATAGCAGAAGCCCTTAGAGATCAGCATTCATCTTCCAAATTAAATGTAAAAGCCTTCTCCAGTTATGAGATTGGCAAGTTTTTTACAAATAACATCAGTGAGCCTTTTAGAAAGAAACGCAAGCACATTAGAATGGAGTCATTAGGCAATACATTTATTTTGAAGCCAATTAACCTTTTGTCAGAAAAATGTCTGTGCTGTACCAGCTTCGGCCTTGGAGGTCGCCTCTAACAGGGCGCGTGTGACAGCCGCGCTGCCTGACACGCTGCCGGGGGACAGCGGCTGGGAGCGGCCCTCTTTTGTATTCTACTCTGCATTTCTGGGAGCACACAATCTTGACCTATCCATTTAGGTAATTAAAGCTTCCATTTGGAAGTGTCCTGCAGGAAGGTGAAATTCGGGGGAGATAAATGGCTGTCGCTCTCCGCATCCAGCCGCCACTTCCATCATTTGATGGACTGCCTGAAACAGGCTGTGCTGCCGGCTTCTCGCAAAAATAGAGATGAATGGGCCGCAGACAATTCTCCAAGGCAAAGCAACTCTGTCATTTTCTTTTTTGCAGGCTGTAATTTAATTGTTAGTCTAGGTGGACGGCTGGCGCGGGGGCTTTCTCTGAGAGCTTACCTCCCATCTCCAATCTGCTGAGAAATCGCTCCGTCACTGACTTAGCAGCCAAGTTTGTTTGGCACTGGAGATGTCACTTGGGTAAGCACAGCTGGCCGGCACAGCTGGGCCCCGACTTACCTTCCAGGCTATTTTGTTTCCTTTCGAATCGTGCTCAAGGGCAATTGGGAAGTCTCCTCTCTCGTAGAACTTTCGAAATGCTGTGGGCTTGGTGGGTCTTTCTTTAAATGCCCCTGCAACTGGAGGGCCTCTCACCTTAAAGGAAAAAAAATAAAATAGTAGGATTTAAGATATACTAAAAAATTCCCAATGAAAAGATTCTGTTTGTTTTTTTTAAGATTTCAGTTTGTGTAAAATATGCTGGAAGATAAAACCCCATTATTTCATAAAGAATGGAAGATCTTATGAGAATACAAACATCTAGAAAAATTATTTTATAATCACTGTTAAAAGGCTACTTTAAAAAGTTTTCCTAGAAAACGTCACTTAAAATATCACTTCATGAGGAAGAGAAGCAAGGCTTTATGTCTAAGGAAAACATTTCAATAAAGGTATCTATGTTAAGAATGGTAAAACGTTTAAAATTTCTAACAATTATAAATTCTAATCTTAAGTCTGATACCCTTTGTGGAATACTGAAGTCAAATATTTAAAATATTTTTTTTCAGTCTTTCTACATATACATAAAATGGTGGGATATGTTTTCATTATATGAATAGCAACAACAAAACTATAAAAATGTAATATAAAATTAATTATAAATGAGAGCATTTGGAGGGGAAAAATGGTAGTCTTGTATTGTGTGTATAGCATATGTACATACATTCATTACTATGTGTGCTAATGCACAAGAAAATAACATTAGAATAGATGAGAATATTCTACTTCTAAAACTGAAATTTTCATTATATAAGAAATATTTCCGAAAAAAAAGAGAAGAAATATTTCCTATGGAGTTATTCATATTTAGTACATCTTTTAAATCTGCATTGTTTCCATTGTAGCTTATTCATTAGGTTATACAATTAAACTGATAAGTAAACTGTTCCATAAATTAGGGTCTACCATACTGTTCCTTGACACAGTCTGATATGTTTTTTCCCTTTCTTGTAAATAAAAATGAAATACTAGTCATTTCATATATTAATTAACTAAAATCATGATTATTTTGCTAATATTTAATATGGATAAGAAAAATATAATTGCACTTCCTGAAGTTATTTGATGTTAATTTTTAATATTTTTGTTAACGCTTTAATTTTAATACATTAAAGTTTACCAAAAATAATAGATTAATATAATAAATGAATGATAATATTAGATATGAAAACTACATCATACCTAATGCATATGTAAAGGAATATTATTTGAAACTGAGTGGGATATTAAGAAATGTTGTCTTAGCATGATTGGACCCTGGGGTGGTGTTGAAGAGTAAGGTAATAAACTTTCATCAGAGTTTAGAACTGACTCCACCACACAGCACGTTATTCCCAGTATATGGTTACATAAGTAAAGTTCTAATTGGAGGGAAACTGGGCATCACCAGCAGGAAACAAGACTTCGCCTTATGCATTGAAGATTTGGCTGCATGACTTGTGTCCAGGCTGCCCATATGTGGTCTCCACTGACACTGCTGGGTTTTTAGGCCCCCTCACTGTTCCAGTGGAGATGAAATTCCCAATGCTTCATTTTTTTTTTTTTTTTTTTGAGACAGAGCCGCAAGCTGTCACCCTGGATAGAGCGCCGTGGCATCACAGCTCACAGCAACCTCCAACTCCTGGGCTCAAGCAAGTCTCCTGTCTCTGCCTCCGAAGTAGCTGGGACTACAGGCGCCAGCCACAACGCCCGGCCATTTTTTGGTTGCAGCCATCATTGTTGTTTGGCAGACCCGGGCTGGATTCGAACCCGCCAGCTCAGGTGTACGTAGCTGGCGGCTTAGCCCATTGAGCCACAGGCGCTGAGCCCCAATGCTTCATTTTAAAAGCTCAAATACAGCCACTATTCACACATTTTGTTTATCACCTGCTAACCATCCTTTTCAGATTTTTCTAGTCAAGTGCTTGTTTTTGCCATTCATAGTAAGCTTCCTACTAATTGGCCTAAAGTTTGCTTGAGAGTATCAATCTTTTTTCCTTTTTCCTAGCATTTCTTTTAAAATCAATTTCTATTTTCTTTTGTCTCTTATATTGAATATATTCTAATCTTTCTTATTCTGAACTCAAAACTCTGAATGTACAAAATTGTGAAGGAACGAACATATTTCTAAGAAGGCCTAGAAAGCTTCTTATAGACCTTTTTCTTGCAACAAATTTTCATGTACCTCTACAGGAGCTACTCCATGACTCTAGTTCCATGGAAAGTCTTTATTTAAAAGAGGAATTTACAGAAGCATCCATAGAAATACGTCATCACTCTGCAGTGAGGAATTTTTTTCACGAGTCTCTGTTTTAGCTATTTACTTATCTTTAAGCTCTTTATAATGTTTAGATTCTGCTATAGATCCATTCTAAATTAACTCTTTTCAGCTCAAAAGTTTTGTAATTTGTAAAATCACTTAGAATGTCTCAGATCTCTGAGGATATTGTGGAACTACCTAATTTTATGCAAATGCCTTGTCATTAAGGACCTAGAGAATACTTTTTCTATTCCAAATACACATGTATCCACCTATGCTTTGTAGGAGGACATAATGTAATTCATTCCAAATAATTCCAAAACTCTGTACATGAAAAATCAAGTGAAATAATTAACTCTGGAATGGTAATAAACATATTATTAGAAACCAAAGAGAGTTATAGCTTCACTAAACAACTTTTAAAACAAGCAAAAACACTGTTGAAAATTCTTAGATAGGTTTCGTATTTGTAGAAGAAAAAACATTGTAGATTTGATTTTATGTCTTAAGAATTTTACTCCAATTTATTATAAATAATATAAAGCAAATAAGGAACCATAAATCAAACTAGATTTGTGGGAAAATGCAATTAAGATTTGCCTGAATGGTGGGGGCAATCTGTAAACCAATTAGGAAGAATGGATATTGCAGCAGAATGCTTTTAATAAAATCTAATGCGCTTGGGAACCAAGATATTGAATGCAGTTTGAAATGACTTCAAATGACAGAGTACTTTACTTGCCTGCTTTTACTGAATGTGGTGTAATGGATTTAGGAGTTAGATCACAGTGTTTGTTACATGGTCACAAAACTAATAATAAATAAGGAATTTAAGGCTCTCTAAAATTATTCATCATATAGTTTGGCAATTTCCTTTTCATTACTTTTATTCTTTAGCATAAACTAGAGCTTCTAAAAAAAGACTTTTATATCAAGCAGGAAATCTACATTATGTTATTGTAATTGTTCCATTTAGCCAATCCACTAAAACATTGAAATAAGATACAATGATAATTTCTTATTTTCATCAACTTGAACCTGAAATTTTGATTCATGAAAGCGCTACTGTTGTACAGTTGGTGGATAAGACCTGCACTGTCTCTGACTTACTTAGATAACGGATTCTCATCCAGCATTGATAAATTTGTTACCATCAGCCTAGGCTTCTGAGGGAGAAGTACAGTGTCTTCCCATTTGGAATTGCATTTATACATCAGAGATCTTACAATACCCAAGGTCAGGAACTGACGGGGAAAGTGCTCACAATTTTAATTATTATAATAAGTTAATTTTATTGAATAGAAAATAGAGCATCTCAACAACAAAAGTGAATTTGCACTGCTAGGTAACATAATGATAAGTTTTAACAATGTAACACTTTAATAATATTAGATCATCAAATAAGAAATGTCCAATTTTGAATCCAAAGTTTAGTTTATTCTATCTCAAAGAGGAAATAGTAGGATTAATCAAAGCACCAGTCAGCATAGTTTTGCCATCTTAACAGTAGCTAGTTTATGCTAGCAGTAGAGAAGCCTGGAGAGTAAGTAGTGATGAAACTGAAAAAGGCATTTTCTAGGACTTGTTGAGAACGGAATATTTTTCCTTATAAAAAGTGGTCCAAAGCCTGGAAGAAGTGGGTGGTGGTCAGTTGGTTCAAGGTCTGATGAACATGGCAGACGACAGTTTCCAGTTCTGTAGTTTGAGCAGGGTTGTTTGAGTGGCAGTGTTGTCTTGTAGAAGGATTGGCCCATCTCTATTGACCCATCTTGGCTGCATAATCACAAGCATCCTCAGCATGTTGTCCAACTGGGTTGCAGTAGACGTCTGCTGTAATCGATTGACCAGGCTTCATGAAGCTACGGTGGATAATCCCAAATTTGGACCACCAGACAGACACCATCAGCTTTTTCTGATAAACATTAGGTTTGGGACTGTATTTTGGCACTTCATCTTTATCCAGCCATTGTGCCAAACACTTGCAAATGTCAAAAACAATCCACTTCTCATCATGTAACAATGGGTGTAGAAATGGTTTGCCAATACGTTGGGACAGAAAAGAAAGGTAAGCTTCAAGTTGATTTCCCTCCTGATGCTTGTTTAATTCGTGTGGAACCCAACTATCCAGGTTCTTTATCTTGCAGGTTTGTTTCAAATGGTCCAATATTTTTAGAATAGTAACGTCATGAAACAGCAACATCAAACCTTGCTGCTAATTCATGTGTAGGTAGAGACTGATTTGCTTCCACTACAGCTTTCAGCTCATCATTATCCACTTTGGTCTCAGGTTGTCCACATGGCTCAGTCTTAAGATTAAAATTGTCAGAATAGAATTGCTCAAACCATGGACATACTGTGAATTCATTCATCCCTGCCAAACACTTTGTTGATATTTTGAGCTACTGTGCTCTGTATTTGCTTCACTATGGAACTCATATTCGAAATAACGTAAATTTTTGTCTCATCTATGGTTTCACAAACCTGCTGTTAACAACAACAACAAAAAAAACTTGGGGCGCTGCCTGTGGCTCAAGGGGCGCTGGCCCCATATGCCGGAGGTGGCAGGTTCAAACCCAGCTCCAGCCAAAAACTGCAAAAAAAAAGAATAAAAAACCTTGCAAGATAATTCCAAGCAAAAACATGCATTTGAAAGGATGAATACTTTTACAATAAAAATAAAACAAAAAGTGTCAAAGTGAAATGTCATAGCTATCAACTGTTAAACTTAGTACTTAAGGAAATTGGACATTTCATACTTAATAACCTAATATAACACTGTATCATCATAGTAAGAGCCAGTAAAAGATAGAAGCCTTATTTATCAAAAATATATACATGCATACCTCATTTTATTGTGCTTCACTTTACTGTGCTCTGCAGATACTGCCTTGGTTTTACGAATTGAATATTTGTGGCGACCCTGCATTGAGCACGTCTACCAGTGCTATTTTTTTTCCTAACACCATGTGCTCACTTCATAAGTCTATGTGATGTTTTGGTAACTGTCACAATATGTCACAATTTTTCCTCATTATATCTGCTACAGTGATTCGTGATCAGTGATTTGATGTTACTATTGTAATTACTTTGGGATGTCGCAAAGTGCAGCCATGTAAGATGGAGAACTTAATTAACAAATAAATGTTGTGCATCTGGCCTATATCTTCTGCTTCTTTCCCGGTCCTTGGGCCTCCCTATTCTCTGAAACACAACAATATTGAAACTAGTGCAATTAATAAACCTTTAATAATGCCTTCCAGTGTCCAAATAGAAGGAAGTATTCTCTCCTTTTAAATCAAAATCTAGACATGATTAAGCTTCTTGAGGAAGATACAAAAAAGCCATGATGAGCTTCAAGCTAAGTCTCTTGCGCCAAACAGCCAAGTTGTAAATGCAAAGGAAGAGTCTTTGAAGGAAATTAAAAGTGTTCCTCCGTGAACACATGAATGATAAGAAAGGGAAACAACCTCTGGCCAATAGGGAACAAATTTTAGTGGTCTAGATAGAAGATGGAACAATCTGCAACATTTCCTTAAGTCAAAGCCCAACCCAGAGCAGGGCCCTAACTCTCTTCAATTCTATGAAGGCTGAGAGAGAGGTGAGGAAGCTGCAGAGGAAAAATTTGAAGATAGTAGAGGTTGGTTTGTGAGGTTTAAGGACAAGAGCCATCTCTAGAACTTAAAAGTGCAAGGGGAAGCAACAAGTGCTGAGGTAGAAGCTCCAGGAAGTTACCCAGAAGATCCACTGAAGTTATTGGTGAAGCTGGCTACACTAAACAACAGATTTTCAGTGTGGACTAAACACCTTTCTATTGGAAGTATACGCTGGGCTTTCATAGAGAGGAGAAGTCAATGCCTGGCTGCAAAGTTTCAAAAGACAGGCTGGCTTTCTTGTTAGGGCCTAATGCAGCTGCTCATTTACAAATCTGAAAATCCTGGGGCCCTTAAGAATTATGCAAAACCGACTCTGCCTGTGCTCTATGAAGGAAACAACAAAGGCCAGATAACAGCCAATCTGTTCACATCATGGCTACTGTTTTAAGCCCGCTGTTGAGACCTACTGCTCAGCAAAAGATTTATTTCAAAATATTTCTGCTCATTGACAATGCATCTGATCACCCAAGACTTCTGATGAAGATGTACAAGGAGATGAAAGTTATTTTCATGCCTGCTAACACAGCATATGCTCTGAAGCCCGTGGATTGAGGAGTAATTTCAACTTCCAGGTATCATTGTTTAAGAAATACATATTGTAAAACTATAGCTGCCATAGATGGTGATTCCTCTGAGGGATGTGTGTTGCAGCCCATATAGCCTATGGCTAGGAGGACTGAGAGTTATAAGAAATACCTGTATAGCTCAATAATGGAACACCTGGGTGGAAAGGGCATGGAGAGGGATTTAGCTCTCCTAACAAGCATGAGAGCTTACGAGATGAGAGCAGTGGTGAATTGGCAGTCTCTACACCTGTGGTGTTGAGAGGCAGGAGATTAGCCTTATATTAGGCTGGAGGAGAAGGCAGTCAAGGAGCATGCGCATTCTATCACGGACCCGCTTGCTCTGACTCTGTCTCCTCTCCTGCCTGCAGAACGCCAGAACGGCATCTCTCTGCTGAAGATCACTAAGCTCTGCTAAAGACTAAGATCTATCTTTCTAAGAAGACTGCTTTACTCTAAGACACCCTGTCTCTCTCCAGCTAAAGTAGATAGGCCTCAGGCACCTAA
The DNA here is from genome assembly GCA_963574655.1 of Perodicticus potto. NCBI lineage: Eukaryota > Metazoa > Chordata > Mammalia > Primates > Lorisidae > Perodicticus > Perodicticus potto. The sequence continues at coordinate 17,733 of CAUYRH010045756.1, forward strand.
CAGCAGCTGTTTCTGAGAAAGGTAACTTAGTGGTCTGCGTCCAGAACCTAGTTTAGCTGGGCCCAAGACCTGGCCAGTCCTGGGCCCTGACAAGTGGTGTCAGAAGTGACCTGTGACAGATGTGGGCAAATTAAATTGAAACCTTCTGGAACAAACTCACCATTCTACATGTCATTATACAAACATTTGTGACTTCATGGGAGGAAGCTCAAAATATCATCATTAACAAGAATTCAAAAAAGTTGATTTCAGTCTTCATGGATGACTTTGAAGTGTCCAAGAATTCGAGGAGGAAGTAATTAGCAAGAGAACTAAAATTAGAGGTGGAGCCTGAGGATGTGACTGAATTGCTACAATCTCATGATAGAACTTTAATTGATGAGGAACTAATTCTCATGGATGAGCAAAGAAAGTGGTTTCTGGAGATGAAATCTACTCCCAGTCAAGATGCTGTGGGCACTGTTGAAATTACAAGAAACGATAATCACAATAAAACACAAATTTAGTTGATAAAGCAGCAGTAGGATTTGAGAAGACTGACTCCAGTTTTGAAAAAGTTCTACCATGTATAAAATGCTATCAAAGAGAATCACGTGCTACAGAGCAATCTTTCATGAAAATGACAGCCAATTCATGGGGCAAACTTCACTGTTGTCTTATTTTATGACATTTCTACCACCACCCCAATCTTCAGCAACCACCACCATGATCAGATACCAGCCATCAAAATTGAGGCAAGATGCTTTATTAGCAAAAAGATTTTGAGTCACTGAACGCTCAGATCTTTCACATTTTTAACAGTATTTTTAAATTAAGGTATATGTGCATTGTTCATTTAGGCATAATGCCATCACACACTTACATGCACTTGGGAACAAAAAAATGTACATGACTCTATTGCAGTACTTGGTTTATTATGGTAGTTTGGAACCATACCTGTAGTTTCTCCAAGGTACCCCTGAGTATATAGCCCAGCTCTGCACAGTGATGTTTCATTCAACCTCAATTGCATCTATGCATGCAGTGGTCCCGTAAGGTTATGCTACCAATTTTTTCTGGGTTTTTTTTCTTTGTTTATAACAGATGAACACTGTGGTGTAATAGCTCACAGCACCCTCAAACTCTTGGTTCAAGTGGTCCTCTTGCCTCAGCCTCCTGAGTAGCTGGGAATCTGCCACAACAATCAGCTATTTTTTTTTTTTTTCTTGCTTGACTACTTGGTAGAGACGGGTGTCTTGCTCTTGGCTCAGGCTGTTCTCAAACTCCTGAGCTCAAGCAATCAACCTGCCTTGGCCTCCCAGAGTCCTGGGATTACAGGTATGAGCCACTGGACCTGGTCATGTTAGATATGTTTAGATAAACAAATACCATGGTGGTACAACGTTCTATAGTCATCAACAATAATGTGTGGCACATGTTTCAATCTCAGGAGCAACAGGCTACACTGCTAGCATCAGTATGTAACAGGCTATGCTGTCTAGGTGTGTAAGTACCCTCTGATGTTTGCACAAAATTGCCTAACAATGCAATTCTCAGAATGTCTTCCTATTGTTAAGAGCTGCATGACAGTATTTCACTAAATATTCAACAAGTAGACAGACATACTATAGAGTCTTTAAAAATCAGGCACTACATGTAACAGTGGGTGGCAGGGAAAACTTCAAGTGGTTTGGGTCATGCATTTTAGGAAGATTCTTCAGTCACTCTCTACCAGTATGGCCCAGTGTCAGGAGAATGGAGAGTCAGTATGAGCATCCAGATTTTATTGCACTGGTCTAAACATAAGATGACAAAAGCCTTAAATTAAATCAGGGTGGCACAGAGAATAATAACAAAATGCCCTAATACTGTGTGCATTGTTTTGCCAACATTATTGCTATCAATTTTCAACAAAACCATTTGAAATGAGGTTAAAGACAAGGAAATAAAAGAGGTTAAATAATCTGTTGGAAATCACAGTGTTAGTAAATACTAGAAATCTATTTACAATAGACAATCTCTGGGTCTCTATAGGACATATCCTACAGGAAATACAGGAAAATTTAGGAAAAAATCTAAAGGAGATTTATCTAGGGCAAAGGAAAACTAGAGGCAGAGAAGGAACTTTGATTTAAGACTACAAAGTTACAAATAGTCTATTTGTTTTAATTATGTAAATAAGAAACTACAGAATGCTTGCAGGAAAACCTTATTAAAACACTTAGAATTTCTCCACTTTTTAGTAATTTTGCACTTTCCCTCCTAAACATTTCAAAATCATAATACTGCAAATACATTTTACAATTTCAGTCATTTCCACCTAATGTACTTTTTTACTTTGGGTAAGATGTCTTGATGTTGTTGCTACTGATATCAAAATTTCATTTTTCATGGCCAAGCACTATTTCACCAACTATTTGTAATCATATTTGGAACTTCCATTTTCTATTTTTTGTCTATTATAATTATGCTGCATAAACATTTCACACATATGACATATTTTATATTTTTTAGACAGAGTCCCCTATAAGAAATAACAAAGGTGAAATTTATATTTTTTATGATTCTTGATAAAATTATTTGCTAATTAAAAAAAAGATCAGGTCTTCCTTTAGTTCCATGTAGATTACTATGTTTAACTGATGAGGTTGAATGTCTTCTCATGTTAGTATAAATGTTATATACCCACATTTGTGAATGTATGTCTTTTCCACACTAATGTCAATTTGTATGAACTCTTCATACTGAAAGATATTTGGTACTAGATGTGTTCACTGAAATTATTGCTTTATCATTTTTGTTTTCCATTTAGTTAGCATTTAAAAGTTTTATATTTTTTGTAGGAAAGTCTCTGTCTTGACCTTATTTGTCTTTTTTGCCTCCACCTTTGCTGTCCCTAGATCACTTCTCTGTGTGCTGCACAATGAATGAATATTCTAGCAGGCTAATTAAATCATATCTCTCATCTGCTTAAAACCCATAAATGATTTCCCATTGACATGCTGCACAAAGACATTTGCAAGCTGATTGTCAGTCTTTCTAGTCATTCCAACAACGGCACCATAAGCATTCATCAAACCAAGATTCTGGCAATCTTAAATATGTCCTGTGCCTCTTTGGTGCCCGTGATTTTGCTGTTTCATCAGCCTGTAATTCTCCCTCGCACCCTTACTCCTTTCTTTTCTCTTTAATAACTACTATTTACTTACCTTCAAGACTCAGCAAAAACCTTGCCTAACAAACCACATACCTACCCTGGAGTAGGTTTAGATCCTTTCTCAAGACAATCTTGCAATGCCCGTGGAACTAACAACTAGAGTGGCCATCAGACAACTGGACAGGGATTACAAGACACTGACAAAGTTTGGCTGTGATCAAGAGATAGGTTTGACCTATGGAAACTGGAAACTTTTCCCAAAAGGGGAGTATATTGTGAGAAAAACACTGAGAAACTAAGACATTACCTGAATGTTTAAAAATAAATATATGCCACAGACAAACAGGAAGAATAGTCAGAATGGGAGCAAGAAAATGGGGAAGGGATGATATCACAGGAACCAATAAATGAGAGAATCAATTGTTTCTCAAAATCAATTTGGTTTTGTTTTTTAATAATATAGGGAGATCATTAAGAAAAAGATTGAAGGTATCTATCTGAAAATTAAAAAGCAATATTGGCACGATGTGGGAGAAGCCAGACTGTCGTGTGTTAAGGAGTGAATGTAGATCCTGACACATTCTATAGGAGCCATTCCACCCTTTGGGATGTCCAAATCCGAGTTTCTAGCAAGGTGTGATTGTTGAGTAAAGTTAATGGTGACTGAAAGTGAGAAAAGAGAAGAAAATTAGTGGACTGTAACTTGGAATTCGGTTATGGGAGCAGAATGGATTTTCACGTAGAAGATGAATATAACTAATACACTTATCTAAAATGGCCCAAGGAACTTGTGAAACAAACACAGAGTAGTCGTTTCAGTGGTAGGAACTTATAATCTGAGTTCAGGGACCTATGGTCATATAAATTTAACTATTTATTAGAAACAGAGTTTTGAAATGAGCTATAAAATCGATTTTATCTGTATCATTTATTCATTGAAACCGTATTAAATTATCTTACATTCACAAGTGACTAGGCTTGGTATTACTGCAGATAAAAGAGACAAGTCAAATACATTATCCTCAAGATATAAATCATGTAGGAGAAGAGATAAGAATATCCTTCAGAATCTGCAACATAAATAAGAATGTGGAAAGCACCACAGAAAGATATGTAGAATTCTGCACACTCAGACAAACCACCTGGACTTGAAGGCAAAGGTCCTTCTCATTAGGAAGTGTTACTTAGGCTTTATAACGTGCCTAAACTCTTCGGTGGATCCACACAAAAATGTATTGTCATTTCCTATAAACCGAATTCTGTACAATTTTAATTATCAACAATTATCAGGGGATTATGTTTGTCGTTCTCTATATTTGTCCATTTACGGTCTTTGTAGTTAGTAAAATCAGAATTTATCTGGCTGAATTTTAATTTCCTAGATTTATGTAACTATCGATTATTATAATTTTACATTCAAGTTATTTAATAATTATAATTTTATAATCTGAACTTCACTGTTGATGATATCAGTACATTTTTGTCTCCTATGTGAAATTTCACATAATAAAATCCATGTTTCTTATTTTGAAATTCATTTGTAGAAATGGAAAAGAGTTGGCTCAAAATATAAAGCTTCTGTAATGCTTCAAATAATTTAAATTAGTCTGAAGTACTTTCAGAGGCTAGTTTACATATGACTAACATACATACAAAGTAAAATTAACGTATCATATAGCAAATTACATTTAAATTACTGATGTCATGCTCATGCAATGGTTACAGAAAAACAAATAACTTATGATGCAGTTTTAAGATAGGTAGAATGAGAAAGATGTATTGTTAGTTTTGGATAGTAATATGCAAAAAATGACAAATATTTCAATTAAAAAATTTAGAACATTTTGGCAACAGATGAAGCTTTTCTGCTTGACAATACATTCTTCCCTGCCTTGTTTCTGGAAGGCTGTGTGGAGCTCACGAAGATCCAGACCCTCCAGAAGACAGTGGGGTGCAGGCGGGACCCTAGGCTTGGCTTCCTCATGCATCAGCGTACAGAATTCTACTAACTGACCTCTAAGATTCCTCCTACACCTCTGTAGCCTAACATGCATATTTATTAATTCAACAAATTTTGAGGCCACATGATATTTTCTGAGAATTCACACACTTTCAGAGCTAAGAGGAACTTCAAAGAAATAGCACATAACTCCTTGTTTTACTCTTGCTAAACTGAAATCCAAATGAGCTATGAAACGTACCCTGGTTTACATTTCAAGGCTTATAACTACCTGCTTTTCGTGGGTCCCAGACTTCTTTCAGGCTAGGATCCAATAACAAATGTGTAGTCCAAATGATTTTAAAAATGCCTTTGCAGGAACTGTATAATGTAAGGAAGTCTCAAAGACTGCTGAGTAAATTATGAATATGGCATTTAAAATTCATAACTAAACTGAAACACACTTGGAAGTAAGATTTTATTTCAAAATACTATCCATATAGTCTGAAATCGCCCTGAAAGCAATGATTAGACAAAATTTCTTTTAAATTATTATTTTTTTAAATAACAGGCAGCAGTGGTCCATTAGATTCTCCATTTTAGGAGAAAATAGAAAGATTGATCACCTTTCCTAGCAAAATGAGATACCAAAAAAAATTTTTTTTGACAGTTAAAGGCTAAAAAAGTTTACTTAAAAGCTTTCCTCTTCTTGTAGTTAAATACAGAAAAAGGCCATGTATTCAAGTGCCCAATTGTGATTCTTGCTATCAACTTGTCTCTGGGAGTCATCAGAGACTTCAATTTAGACTGTGCTATTTACCATCTGTCTTGTAGAACTGATAAAACATCTGAATGACTGAGACAGCTTGGCTAATACACTGTCACACCCAACACTAAGGCCAGAGAAACGAGTGAGCTAACTGTGAAAGAGAATATAAACAGGCAAGAGTAAAGAATAAAATATATTCCACTCTTCTAATGCTTTTAACATTGAAAGGTGGTAAAAAGTTTATATCTAAACATATATATTCTGTATCTTACAATAGAGTTATTTCTTACTGAATAACTGGAGTAAAATGTTATTTTTGTATGTGTGCACACTGCTACCATTCACATCTTACATACCATGTGTATTTTAATAGAACATTTGAAAATCTTTGTGTTCAAATGATGCAAACTGATATTCTTCAGAAAGGACTAGCTATGTAGTAGAAAACAATTTTTAGACTTGTCTACAAGGAAAGGTATTTATATTAATAAAAAAGAGTTCTACTTTCCCATCAATTTACCGGCTCCTTCTAAAACAGTGGTTCTCAACCTTCCTAATGCCTCCTAATGCTGTGACCCTATAATACAGCTCCTCATGTTGTGGTGACTCCCAACCATAAAATTATTTTTCTTGTTACTTCATAACTATAATTTTGCTACCGTTATGAATCGTAATGTAAATATCTGATATGCAGGGTATATTTTCGTTGTTACAAAGGAGTCATGACCCACAGGTTGAGACCTGCTGTTCTAAAATAAAGCACAACTAACAGAGATGTTAAACCCTGCTTATCATTTAGGCTCTAATGATCAGATAAAGCAAGAAAGAAATGTACAAAACATATAATCAGACATACAAAGCACACTTACTACCCCTTAACTGCAAGTAAATGTTTCTAATATAGCAAGAAACACTAGCTTGGAGTGCTGTCAGTCTATACCATGGTTTCCATGATGGTCCCTTCAACCACGAGAGAAATGTGAAGACCATGAAAGAAGAAGGAATAAAGGTCCTCCTAACACGGCATGTTATCTGCCTTAGATAAGGACGCAATGCTGCCTTCGCTATTCAGGAGCAAAGGGTTTTCATTTACTTTTTACTTAGATCTTTAGTAAATATGCATTTTTTTTCCTGAGCCAAGATCTTCATTTGTGAAAAGAGGGTGAAGTCAAGTCACCTTGTGAGCAAAATAAAGTCAACTAGTCCACACAGAGATTACTGAACTGATTCTCCATTCACAACAAGACCGAACTGTCCATTTGTCTAACCAGTTCCAGCCAGACACTCACAATCTACCAATCCAGACACTTTTATCAATAGTTTTCTTTACGTTCACAAGTTTTTCTTCTTGAATAGTCATGGTTTATTGTGGATGTATGCATATGATTACACAATGTGTAAGCATGATTTGAAATACATTAGATACTAGATTTTTATACAAGCATTCCGTTTACCCACACACTTGCCTAAGTAATTTACACACAACACACATATAGTCACACCACTCCATGAGTCAGCAAGGAGGTTTCCTCATGTGTCTTTCCTTTGAAGTATTGTGCTGTATCTTTGCTTTTTAAAAAATACAATGACATATGAATAGCCACAGACAAGAAGCCTTGATTTTGAAAGAGAAGCAACATAGGTGGTGCTTAGAAAATGCCTTTCTTCCCAATCTGTTAGTTCTCTTGTACCTACCGATCACTAAACGTCTAAAGTTAATGTGATCTCTAGTATAAAAATTTCGCTTTTCTTCTTTTTATTCTGAAAATCATATCAATGCAATAAGATAAATAAAAATGAAAACAAAACATAAACTTCACTTACTGTAGAATTAGAAGAAAAATGACAACCTAAGCATCTAACATAAGGCACAACTTATGTGGGCAGAAGGAGAGAGAAGAAATATAGTGAGCTATGGTCGAGATTGTTGATAGATTCTAGAAAAGGCCAGACAAAAATTATTTCTGGCAAGGAAAGTCCGATGAATGGCAAAATTGGTATCCTATTTGCAAATACTGAGTACGAATAGGACTCCTGGGAAAAATACTTTAATATTTGGTTAGGAATCCTGAGAAGCAGAGGAGGAAGGTCCCCAAATCAATATGCAAACAAGTAGCATTTGCACCTGAGAACAGAGAGGGAACAAGATGTTGGGTCTATAAACCTAGACCTGAGACCCAGTAACCAACTTCAAATTAGGGTCTAAGAAGAACAAATTTTCCTTATTATTTTGAGATAAGGAAGGATTTCTTAGTGAAGAGAACTAAAAGTTTACACTCTTATTGAGAAAAATGAGAGATATCTTGGAATGCAATTGCTCGGATGGGGGGGTCACATGTATGGCACACCTCTTGGGGCTGGGACACAATTGTAAGAGGGACTTTATCTAACAAATTCAAACTAATTCTTCATACCCTCAATGAATCCCAAACAATTAAAAAAATACTATTCAAAACATTTAAATACTCCAACAGATCAGCAGGAAAAAGAAAAAACAACCCAATAAAAGAGTAGGCAATAAATAATAAATTGATGAAAGAGTAAACTTGAATAGCCAATAAAATAAATGGAAAATGCCCGATTTTAATAATAACCATAGGGTGGAAACAGAATATTAATAACACATCTTTATGCTATAAGATGACCAAAAAGTTCAGATACTATGACATGTTAGGGACGAGGTAGAGGGACAGGAAGTCTCAAACCTGCTAATGTAAATTGCCACTTTGGAAAACCTTTGGCATTGTCCAGTGGAGTTGCATATATAAAAATGGATATACCCTGTGGCCCAGCAATTGCATTCCTAGGTATCTCTCATTTTTCTCAATAAGAGAATATACTGGGAGATGTTTATAAGAATACTCACAGCAACATTGTTTGTAAAAGAAAAATAAAACAGGGAAATAACACAATAGTCCCTAACAAGTAGAGTGAATAAATAATGAGAGCATTTCTGGAAGACAGACCATAGTGGTAAAAAGGAATAAAGTTACTTATTTACCACTGGTTATATGTCACGAGAGAGCCCTGTGCTAGAGGAAGGCCACTTGTCCCTCGATCGTCCTTCCTTAGGGTAGGACTCAAGGAAGAGCTGCACTTACAGCCCCTGCACTCCTGCCGACCAGCACCTCAGCCTCAGCACATCAACACTGGTCTCATCATGCTCCTTTAGTCCAGGTTGTCCCTCATTTTGCATTTTAATTGCCATATGGTTCTGAACATCCTCTTATCTAAACCCACCTCTGCCTCCTCACCAAAGGCACTCTGCCTCTGCCACGCACAGTAAGTCATCGGGAGAACCTCTTTCGCCTCCCCTCTCCCTGCCCGAGGATGCCTCTTCACCTTCAGTTCTAACACAAATCGGACATTTCCCTAAGGATGCTGTCTCCCCAGCACTGACAGTTTTTCTCCCCTGCACTGATGGTTTTTTCTAAAATCCATTTTAAAACTCTGTGACTAGAGATGGAGTGTTTGCCTGCTCCTCCTTGCCACTTCCAGACTGTTCTACAACATACGAATATCTTCAGGGGTGATATGTTTACCCGGGGCTGATTTGTCAGGCCTTGTTTATCAGCGGTGTCAGATATTACAAAAGTGTGCACTAATCAGCGCACTTTTTTTTGCTAATCAGCTTGTCATTACTTTTAGTGTATTTAATGTATGACCCAAGACAACTCTCGTTCTACCAGTGTGTGACAGAGGAAAAAAAATGCTGGACACCAGGGAAGTTAGTTGGGCCAGTTGTTTGAGCTCTCGGGGAGACTGACCTGTTCCCCTTCCTGTCTAGCCAGGTTTACTACAAATAACACAGGCACCTCCTAACTTCAACTTACATATCCGATTCTAAGGCTACCACTTCTTATCTTTCAGGCTCAATCCCTCTGAAACTCTGATCTGAAAACCCTCTATAAAAATCCAGTGATTTACCTCCGCGTAAAGCCACCTTCAGCGTACAGAACCTCGCCCTTGCACTCCTTATCCCTCCGTCTGCCTGAATCAAGGTCAGCTGAACGCAGCCAGAGTAAAACAAGCAATTGCCCCACCCTTCCCTACTCCTCACTCAGACTCACTGCGCACACAGGGAATTGTCTCAAAGCTTTGATTTTCTCCTCGAACCTCCAGCATCTCTTCTCCATCTTCACAAACAGCTAATGTTCTTGCTCGTAGTCACCGAAGCACAGAAATGATGTGAAGAGAGGTCTGACAGCCTCCTACCCTCACATCTGTACACCAACAGCTCGTGAGACGTCACACAGCACCTTCCTGCCAGTGCATCTTCAGGTGGGATCCACTCCCGGGTGTCATCAGGACTCACCCCTTCCACATTTCCGTGACCACCCCTGTTTAAAACCACACGCTATAACCTCCACTACTCAACTTCCTTCTAGAACTGAGGACTAAGTGGGGAAATTTAAACTGAAGACATGCCATTTATTTTAAATAATCTTTGGTAGAGGTAAAACGCACCAGGGTGGCACTAGTGCAGGTGGAAAGGAAGAGACGCTCATTAATCCATCACACACATCTCTACTGAGCAGTTGCTGTTCTAGGCTCTAGGCATTTAGGAGTGAACAAGACGAACACAATCCCTACTTCCCCAGAGTTTACGTCTTAGAAAGATTAGGCAATTTGTAAGTGCAAAGTTTAAAATAACGAGAAAATCACAGATATAAGAAGACTTTGTTCTGACATACGAGTATTTGAAAATATACATGTAGGCTAGAGAAGGAAAGAGGAGTCATAGGTGCTGCTAAGATTTTAAACCTGGGACTTGATTTACAGAAATAGGAAAGTTAAGACATTGCAAAACAAATGAGGGGTCAGTAGGGGAAAGAGCCGGCGAAACTACTGAAACAGGGCTCAGTGTGGCTTCTAGTCCCAGTGAGCACAAGCCTACAATCTACAGTCAGCGTCTTTATGGAGAGAGGCCAATTCTTAATAAATTTTACACTCTCTACAAAACATATCTTGAATTGTGCACAACTAAAAAATCACATAATTTGGAAGCAACATAGGAAATTTTTCAGGATAATACACAATAATATAGGTGCTGAGGCTTTATAGGCAATAAATCTTGTCATTTTATTTGAGCCATCTAGTCAAATGTAACTCAATATTTTAGAAGTCAGAGTAATTTAAAAGACTTATTCAGATCTCTTCTGGCTTTAAATTGTCCCTCGATCCACAGCAGAATCAACACAGATGTAGATAAGACCACTCTTACAGACGTTTTAATGTTAAAGCACTATTCTTCCAAAAAGCAATTTATATCTTCAGCCTACTTAAGAATGTATAATAAATTTTGTGCAGAGGGAAAATCAAGTTTACAAGGGATTGGGGAAAGGGATATACACAGTAAGATTTTAAAAGGGCAGTGCAAATGATTAATGACCCAGAAAGATTGATTTATGAGGAAAGATTAAAAGAATTAACTCCGTATGGAATGGCTAAGCAAAAAATAAATTATGAAGGAGAAAACCATTTGACTTGCTACAAAACATTTACAACACTCCATTGAGAAATTTAAAACTGGACTAGAGAAGGGAAAATTATTTAAGAAATATAAAGACTACAAATGATTTGGCTTTAAAGACATATTTTTAAACTCCACTTCCTGTGAAAACAAGATTTGCCAATCCAACACCATTTCATTCATCCCAACATTATACAAAGAATACAAAGATTAGACCTAAAAACACTTGAAACATTTTTTTATTAAATCATAGCTATGTACAATAATGCAATTTTATATGCTTTACTACTTTTAGAAATTCATATGACAGCAGAATCTCTATACAGATATAAAAGAACTGCTTCCTGTTTGATATCCTAATGTAAGTACTGAGAAATAGTAGATCATTAATGCTAAAGGCTAATTTTATGGTCAGATTTTACTCTATATGTAGATAGACAGATTTGAACACATGATCTAAAACATGCTAAATCATAATAGCACCGTCCTATGATACTTTGATACTTTTAAAAGTGACCTAAATGAATTTACACTCTCTGGACATTTGCTTTGGCACTGTTATCTCACCCTGGTTATTTGGAAGGAAATAATTAATTTAAATCACATAAATTATTTTCTATTGAGAAAGCCCAAGAGACTTATGAGAACAGTCTAATATCTGATAATATATTGAGAGATAATTAAAGTGGTATATGTAAATTGATTCATAACATTTATGATTTGAAATGAAATCCATTTAATTTTCAAATATGTAAATATAAAGTGATGTGAAAAGCCTTATTCTATAGCTAAAACAAGAATTACTTGATATAGTAGGCATTCCTTTTCACTTCCTGTACCAAAACTATGTTTTTTAGTGAAAATTACACCTTGAAAGTGGACATGCTCATGGATTTTTATAGTAGTCTTCTTTGATTTTTTTCCCTTCAAAAGATGAGTTGTTAGTTACCTGTACATAATTGGAATGTTTAAATATTTGATATACAATACAGTTATGCTATAAAAACTAAATGAAAGAATGTCATGTATTTCAACAAGACTTTTTTACATGGTGTTAGAGGAACTAACAGTGACAGAAATATTATAAAAATAATTATTACAAAGCTCAGCTAATGTTCAATTATTCTGAAAATTGTTCCTACTTTAAAAGTCAGATAGTTGCTTCCTTAACCAATGATCAAAAAAAGGAAGAAACGTCTTTTCCATTCCTTGAGATTCCTTGGAAACAATTGACATATATAATTTTTACAAGAAAATAAAATACCTAATATTTACTTCAATTAATCTTTAAAATTCTCCCTGCAAGATTTTAAATCTTAAATCCAGGGTAGATATTCCCTGCTCTAGTGATTAGGATTCATTGTGTTGCTGCAACCCACGTTCTATTCCCAATCAGAGAAGCTTTCCTTCCTCAAGAGATGGAAAAGACAGAGCATGGATTTGAAGAAAGTATTCGGAAAAGATACATGCAATAAAGAACTGCTATTCAGATATGGAAAGAACCCTAAAACTGAAAATAGGAAAATGAACCACATTTTTTAAATGGTCAAAGGATCTGACACCTCACTAAAGGGCAACAGATGTCAAGTAAGCATATTTTAAAAAGGCTCCACATCATACGTACCATCAGGGAAATGCAGGTTAAACAACGAGGTACCTCTATGCACCTGTTAGACTAGCCAGAATCCAGAACACTGGTGACACCAAATGTGGAGAAGATGTGGAGTAAAATGAATTCACTCCTTGCTGCGGGAATCAAAAGTAGTCCCGCCATTTTGGAAGACAGTTTGGCAGTGTCTTGCAAAACTAAAAACATATAGTTCCCCTGTGATCTGGCAATCACACTCCTTGGTATTTACCTAATTGAATTAAGGTCCACACAAAACCTTGCACACAAATGTTCACGGCAGCTTTATATACAATTCCCAAGACTAGGAAGCAGCTCAATGGATGGTGAATGTATAAACTGTGGCACATTTAGACAACGGAATATCATTCAGCCCTAAGTGAAATGAGCTACCAAGACATTAAAAACAAGGAGGAATCTTAAATGCATGTTACTTAGTGAAAGATGCCAGTCACACAAGGCTACATACTCTAAGAGTCTAGCTCCAGGACATCCAGAGCAGTGGTTCCCAGGTGTTAAGGGCAAGGAGGGATGGGGAAGTGGAGCACAAAGGCGTTCTAGGGCAGTGAGAAAACTCTGTGTGCTGCTATTATGATACGATGTCTTTAAGTATCTGTTACAACCCAGAATGTGCAAGAGTAAACTCCAATGTGAACTGTGAACTTTGGGTGATGGTGGGCCGATGCAGTTTTCCCAGCTGAAGCAAATGCACTCACAGGAGACTGACTAGACGTGTGAGTGGCAGGGAGTCCGTGGCAACTCTCTTATCTTTTCCTGCTCAATTTTGCTATAAACCTAAACAATACTCTAAGCAAATTAATAATTTTTTAATTCAAATCCAGGTTATGGGTCCAACACTGACATTGACTACCTTTAATAATTTTCAATAAAGGACAAGCATCTGTCTGCCTCTCGACATGAACTCCAGAATATAAGGTTTGTACTCTTTCTAAATCTTATATGTTCTGTTCAAAAAGGTATTTTACAAAACTAATAACATGGTTGCTATTATTTTTTATAATCATAAAAAATATTTAGTATCAGCTTTAGACAAAAGTTTGCCTAAGGGGGGGGTCAACCGTTTGTGTGCACACGTGTGTATTAGACTATATATTTACACATATATATTAGCCCTAGATTTTTTTAATATGCATTTCGAAATTTAAAACCTTAAAAAAAAAACCTCACAACAATTCCATCAATCAAACATAGGGTATTAATCTAAAAAAAAAAAATGCTGACACAAGGAAACATAAAAGGCTCATTATTAAAGACTGCCAATATTTTGTAGCTTTTCCAACAGGTAATAAAACTGTTAAGTACAGAGTACATTGGCACCCCTAATAAAAGTGGTAGGTCTGCTCAGTCTGACAGGGTAAGAAATGAAACACAGATGAGCTCCCTATAAATGAATAATCTAATATCAATCACTCCTCTGCTATCAAGCAAAAGCTGAGGGCAGATTACACATTTATTTCTCTTTGTAGTATAAACTATTACAGAAGAAATTTCAGGATTTTTACTGGCAAAACTACTACTCTTTCATACCAGTTTAAATATTATTCAGAAATTACAATGATCAATATACAGTTGTTGTGTTCCGTATTAGATTCATTCTGCAGTAACCATGCATTTGAATTTTTAATGAAGTCTAAGTTAAACCTGGTACAATGCAATTGAAAAAATATGTGCTGTTCATAATGCACTGTCGAACAATTCATAACAACTACTTCCAAAACATTAAAAAGTGAGAAGAAGAAATTTAACAACAAAATTTAAAAATAGTATAAAAAATACTTGCTACTCTAATGATCAAAACCTCCAATCAATTTGTATTGCGTTTAACTCATTAAAATTGTGTTTCTCTTGATCACAGTTCAAAGCTAACTGTCCTTACTTGGTCCTTCTGCGCACCAGCTTCTTCTATAGCTCTAGAACTGTGATAGAGGTAGGACCCAAACATACTGTGGACCAGGTGTCCTCTAGAACTGTGATAGAGCTATAGAAGAAACTGGTGCCCAGAAGGACCAAGTAAACGGCAGGACTGTTAGCTTTGAACTGTGATCAAGAATTCCCTCCATATGTCAGCTCACAGGAAAGATGAACAACGGGTGATTCCCCATACAGGCTTTCCAGACCATGCTTGGAGCAGCATCATTAATCCTACACACACTCCCCTGGCTAAAACTTACTAGAATAGATACATCCAGCTTCCAGAGAGGTTGGGAAATGTAGTCTGTGTGCTTAGGAGCAGGAACAGCAGCAGGTTTTATAAGATGCTAACAATTTACCAGTCTTATCACCAAATCTTCATTTTACTCTTCTTTTTACACTTAAATTATGGTCAATCTCCATAGAAAACACAAAATTCCTCCTAGGTTTTGCCTAAACTCAAAGTTGAGGATCTTTGAGCCACATGCGAAACTCTTCATTAGTTCAGATATGCTCTGATAATGTACAGACTAAAAGGGCAACGTACCTGCCCCTCTGTATCCAAGCATACAATGGAGACAGGCCAAAGTAACCACAATAAACACTTCCATTTAGGAAAGGGACAGTTAGAGATAGAGCAGGACTGGCCAGGAAGGTACTGAGAGATCCCTCTGACATGGTAGTGACAGAAATGCCTGATGAGGGCCTACTCCGGCTTTCTGGGGGAAGCAGTCTGTGCACCACCCTCCACAGGCCCTGGCTCTGCCCTCGAGGAGTTTCTTACCATGCTTAGGATATCAGGTATATGTAGCATACCATCAGAACTAGGCGTGCAGATCTCTGGGACCCATATAGCTTTCACAGCTTGCTTCTTGCTTTGCAAGGTTAAAGATCCAAGGGTTTGTATAAGAAATTGTTAACAAAAGGTTTTTTAGTCTTAACTCATGGTTTTGGCAAAATGATATCCCAAACATACTGTGGACCAAGCGTCCTCAAACGTTTTAAACAGGGGGCCAATTCACTGTCCCTCAGACCATTGGAGGGCCAGACTATAGTTTAAAAAAAAACAACTATGAACAAATTCCTATGCACACTGCACATATCTTATTTTGAAGTAAAAAACAAAATGGGAACAAATACAATTCACACCAACACATGTGGCCCACGGGCCATAGTTTGAGGACCTCTGCATGGACTAATCTATTTGTTCCAGGCAGTTTTATGTGCTGGTAACCATACATAAAGATCTGTCCTAGTGCCCTAGTGGTACTTTCTTAGACTAATTTATTTCATTGCTTCCTTGTCCCAGGTATACATCTCTCTCTCTTTCTGTCTCTCTTGCCATAATTATAGCTATCCGAAAGCTAACTGAAAAATTAGCTGGGAAGCTATGTCCACAATCTGATTTAGGCTATAGGGATGAGTTCATTTTTTCAAGTGAGAATTTTATTTTTATTTTTTTTGAGACAGAGTCTCACTATGTTGCCCTCGCTAGAGTGCTATGACATCATAGCTCACAGTAACCCCAAACCTCAGCCTCCCCAGTAGCTGGGACTACAGGTGCCTGCCATAACGGTTATCTATTTTTTGTTGCTGTTGTCATTGTTGGGCTGGGTCTGAACCTGTAAGCCCCAGTGCATGTGGCTGGTACCCTAACCACTGAGCTATGGGCGCCAAGCCCAAATGAGAATTTTTATTAGGCCTTTGCGGCTAAAACTTTCCCAAACACATCTGTTGCTATTTGGAGTCCAGAACCAGTTGGATTTTCCAAACCTGCAATGATTTTGGCCACTGAAATGTCTCCATTCTCATTTTTTCTCTGCAAAGAGTCCTGCCTTCAACT
Organism: Perodicticus potto; assembly: GCA_963574655.1. Classification (NCBI taxonomy): domain Eukaryota; kingdom Metazoa; phylum Chordata; class Mammalia; order Primates; family Lorisidae; genus Perodicticus; species Perodicticus potto. The sequence continues at coordinate 34,452 of CAUYRH010045756.1, forward strand.
GTTCTCACCAATTCTTATCTCATCTCACCTTCTTCTTTGAATATCTGGCTGAAAGGCACCAAGAACAGCAAACACAGTGTTCTCCTGCATCTTTAGAGACATCTCCCTAGAGCCATAGTCTCAGTAGGCATAAGTCTGCCTTCCAAATTGTCACAGTTGACATTAAAATTTTTTTACTTAAAAAAAAAAATCAATGCTGTTCAATCTTTCAGTCTTTTATATTGGTTTTCTCACAGCCCTGATTTCCAGTTGCTTTGGTTTTTTGTATCACTCCACTCTATTTTTGAATTTCTTATTAGGAAAGCACAATCTGCTATGACATAACAACAACAACAAACCCCAATGGTTAAGACAATAAAAGCTTATGTTTGAAAGATGCTCTTTCTTGGTAGGTAGCCTTTAATGAAAACCTTCTTCCCGTGGCTCTGCCTTCCTCCAGGTCCTCATAATCCTTTCCATCCAGAAAAAGGGATCAAAACAATGAGACAGCATGACCTTGCTTGAGGGGATTAAAATAAGGGCACTCTCCCTCCGGAGAAACCCCAACTGCCCCCTTCTATCATCGCCCGACCCAGCAGGAAGCAGTTAGATCGAGTCTTCGCCCCTTTTCCCTAACAGCAGTTGGGGTTTCTACTCGGAGAGGGAGAATTGATGCAGGACAT